>JAWNPN010000029.1:8365000-8369413 GCA_035047485.1 Drosophila peninsularis
GAGAGAGAGAGAGAGAGAGAGATGGTTTTTTTGGTTACCATATGAACTCACAATTTTGGGTTTATTACCCTTTTATTCATTTGGCAGTTTTCAGCAGTTCATTTTTTGTGATTTTTTAACCAGTTTGTAGTTTTATTTCAACTTGTGGTGTGTTTCAGAAATTCAGTGGTGAAGAAGAAGAGAGAATTAAAGGATGAAAAGAGGGGGTGAGAAGTGATAAGAAGAAAACTGAGAGAGAGTGGGATGAGAGAAAAAGTCGACCACGTCATATGTATTACGTCATCGTAGGTAATGTCATATGTATGACCCCGTCATGGGCTGCACCCCCATCGTGTACGTCATAGTGTACGTCATAGATATTACGTCATAAATTTACGTCATATCTGTACGTCATAGTGTACGTCGTCATAATTATTGCATTATGATATTACATTGTGTTGATGTGACGTCACAGGTATCGCCAAACTGTACGTCACCTTGTACGTCATGGTATTACGTCACGAATATTATGTCATGGTGAATACGTCATGATATTACGTCATAAAATTGTGTCATAATTCCGTCATATATTAAATATTA
Organism: Drosophila peninsularis; assembly: GCA_035047485.1. Taxonomy (NCBI): domain Eukaryota; kingdom Metazoa; phylum Arthropoda; class Insecta; order Diptera; family Drosophilidae; genus Drosophila; species Drosophila peninsularis. The sequence goes on from JAWNPN010000029.1 coordinate 8,365,580, forward strand.
CGTCACAAATACGTCATAGTTATTACGTCATAAAATATTACTGTAGTGTAAGTATTACGTCATATCAATACGTCATAGTGTACCACGTCATAGTATACGTCATATGGTACGTCATGGTAATACGTCATATCTAGTACGTCATAGATATTATACGTGCCCACGTCATATGTAATACGTCATATGTATTGCGTCTGAGAGAGAGAGAGGGTGGGTGGGGGAGAGAGAGAGAGAGAGAGAGAGAGCCATCACATCCTCCCCCCCCCCCCCCCCCCCCCCCCCCCCCCCCCCCCCCCGTCGCGAGAGAGAGAGAGAGAGAGAGAGAGAGAGAGATGAGGAAGGGTGGAGTGGAAAGAGGGTGTTTCCCTGAATTTTAGGTTTATTGCCACACTGCTAATTTTAGCGGTTTGCGGTTTTTAGCGGTTTGGTGGGGGGGGGGGGGATAGAGTGAAGTGGGGTGAAAGCGAGGGAGACGGGAGAGAGAGCAGGGTGGGGGAGGGTAACACGTCATAGTGTACCGTCATGATTATTACGTCATATGTATTACGTCATATGTAACCGTCATGTGCCGTCACGAGATATTACGTCACAGCATGTAATTTACGTCATATGTAACACGTCATATATATTTATATATTACGTCATATATGAGGAAACCCGTCATGGGTATTACGTCAAGATGGTGTAGGCGTCATATGTATTACGTCATATGTGGCTATTGCATGTATTACGTCATATGTACCCCGTCATATATACCCGTCGGGAAGGGAGGGGGGGGGGGAGGGGGTATATCCACGTCACCATCCTCCGTCCGCGAGAGGGAGGGAGGAGGTGATTTTTTGGATACCATTTGAGCTGCAATTTTGGGTTTATTGCCCTTTGCTAGCATTTAGCAGTTTGCGGTTTGCGGTTTGCGGTTTGCGGTTTGCGGTTTAGAGGGAGAGAGAGACAGAGTGAGGGAGGAAGGAAGGGAGAGAGAGAGAGAGAGAGAGAGAGTGGGTGGAGGGAGATAGTGAGAGGGAGAGGGGGGGGGGAGAGAGAGAGAGAGAGAGAGAGAGACTTGCTTGCGGGGGGTGGGGATGGGAGGGAGGGAGACGGAGGGTGGGAAGGGCGTCATGAGATTAACACGTCATAGCTAATGCCCCGTCATATGCCCGTCATATGTAACCACGTCATGGAGAGCTCATATTACGTCACAGGTAATTACGTCATATGTAACCCCGTCATATGCTGTGAGAGAGAGAGAGAGAGAGAGTGGGGAGAGTCCGTCTCCATCCCTCGAGAGAGAGAGAGAGAGAGAGAGAGAGAGAGAGTGAGAGAGTCTGATTTTTGGATGTATTTGAACACTATGTTGATTCTTGTTAGCCTCACAATTTTAGCAGTTTCATAGTTTTTAGCGTTTGGGTTGGGAGGAAGTGAGAGAAGATGAAGGGAGGTTGGTGTGTCAGGAAGAGAGTGGGGTGAGAGAGACAGAGGGAGAGACAGAGAAAGTGAGATGAAGATGGAAGGAATTGAAGGTGATGTTGTCTGTATATTACGTCATAGACCACGTCATGGATATTACATCATATGTATTACGTCATGAATGGCTCCACGTCACAGTGTCCCTCACGGACGACGCGTCGTCACAGCTCGTCGCCTTGACCCGTCGGTGGTGAAGTATCACGTCACGTCGTCGCACGTCACTCACGAAGAAGAAATTGAAGAAGAGGAGAACATTTGACCGTTTTGGACATTGCCACTGTCTGGTTTTGGCGGTTTTTGGCGGTTTTGGCAGTTTCGCGGTTTTGGCAGTTTTGGCGGACTGTAGTTTTTAGCGGTTTTAGCGATTTTAGGGAAGAGGAAGAGTGTTGAACGTGAGAGCGTCATATGTAACCCGCGTCATGTATTGCGTCGTCATATGTAATTACGTCATATTGTCGTCACGATGTGATCATATGTTCCCATCGTATACGTCGTGGTGAGGTGAAATCACGTCACCTTCGTCTCTTGTCGGGGGGGGGGGGGGGGGGGGGGGGGGGGGGGGGGGGGGGGGGGGGTACTGTAGCTCCACAATTTGCGATATGGAAGAAGTCGAGAAGAAGGAGAGAGAGAGAGAAAGTCGGTGGCAATGGAAATTAAATTCGAAGAAGGAGAACGAGAAATTGAAGGAAAACCGAGAGAGAGAGATGAGAAAATGAAATTGAATGGGAAAAATTGAAAATGTTATCGACATGTACTGTAGTTATTGCGTCATGGTGCCGACGCAGTGCATAACCCGTCATAGTATTACGTCTTTGGTGCCGTCATGGAATGTTGCGTCGTGATATTGCGTCATGGTGTACGTCATAGGTAACCCGTCATAAGTATTACGTCATATGTAATTACGTCATGGAGTAATTACGTCTTAAATATTACGTCATGTAATTACGTCATGATATTCGTCATAAATGTTGATCATAGGTGATACGTGCAGTGCCCAAAATTCATGATATTGTCGAAGTATTACGAATTGTGACGTCATGGCGGTGAAGGGGAGAGAGAGAGAGAGAGAGAGAGAGAGAGAGAGAGGGAGGGAGGGAGAGAGAGAGGAAGGGAGAGAGAGAGAGAGAGAGAGAGAGAGAGAGAGAGAGAGAGACAGACAGACAGTGAGAGGGAGGGAGAGAGCAAGCAAAACTGCGTGCCCATCCCTCGAGGGAGGGGATGAGGGAAGGGGAGAGGAAGGAGGTGAGTGGGGAGAGAGACGGGGGGAGAGAGAGAGAGGGAGAGTGAGGCGGTGGTGAGGGAGAGAGGGGGAGAGAGCCTGTCATCATCATCCCTCACGGGGGGGGGGAAGGGGGAGGGCGGTGGGAGAGAGGATGGACGGAGAGGGAGGCCTGTCCATCCCCTCACATCCGTCACGTCACACACATGCAGAGATGAGAGAGAGAGAGAGAGAGAGAGTGGGAGGGAGGAAGTGGGGGTGACACACACAAACAGAGTGACAGCCGTGAGAGAGAGAGAGAGGGGTATCCACATCACATCACATCATCTCCACATCTGAAAGGAATGAAAAAAAAAAAAAAAAAAAAAAAAAAAAAAAAAAAAAAAAAAAAAAAAAAAAAAAAAAAAAAAAAAAAAAAAAAAAAAAAAAAAAAAAAAAAAAAAAAAAAAAAAAAAAAAAAAAAAAAAAAAAAAAAAAAAAAAAAAAAAAAAAAAAAAAAAAAAAAAAAAAAAAAAAAAAAAAAAAAAAAAAAAAAAAAAAAAAAAAAAAAAAAAAAAAAAAAAAAAAAAAAAAGAGAGAGAGAGAGAGAGAGAGAGAGAGAGAGAGAGAGAGAGAGAGAGAGAGAGAGAGAGAGAGAGAGAGAGAGAGAGAGAGAGAGAGAGAGAGAGAGAGAGAGAGAGAGAGAGAGAGAGAGAGAGAGAGAGAGAGAGAGAGAGAGAGAGAGAGAGAGAGAGAGAGAGAGAGAGAGAGAGAGAGAGAGAGAGAGAGAGAGAGAGAGAGAGAGAGAGAGAGAGAGAGAGAGAGAGAGAGAGAGAGAGAGAGAGAGAGAGAGAGAGAGAGAGAGAGAGAGAGAGAGAGAGAGAGAGAGAGAGAGAGAGAGAGAGAGAGAGAGAGAGAGAGAGAGAGAGAGAGAGAGAGAGAGAGAGAGAGAGAGAGAGAGAGAGAGAGAGAGAGAGAGAGAGAGAGAGAGAGAGAGAGAGAGAGAGAGAGAGAGAGAGAGAGAGAGAGAGAGAGAGAGAGAGAGAGAGAGAGAGAGAGAGAGAGAGAGAGAGAGAGAGAGAGAGAGAGAGAGAGAGAGAGAGAGAGAGAGAGAGAGAGAGAGAGAGAGAGAGAGAGAGAGAGAGAGAGAGAGAGAGAGAGAGAGAGAGAGAGAG
>JAWNPN010000030.1:0-114857 GCA_035047485.1 Drosophila peninsularis
CAAATTAAAACAAACTTGACCTGCGCATGCTATACAGGGACCTACATAACAAATTTCAAGCCTCTAGCTCTTATGGATGCTGAGATCACCGCGTTCACACATACGGACAGATGGACAGACAGACAGGTCTAAATCGGCTCATCTTGGCTCCCTTATCAAGAATATATGTATACACTTTATGGAGTCTGCCACTCCTCCTTCTGATTTCCCATTTACAATGGTATCAGGTATAACAAGTAAGAACACTCCAGTCGGTATAGGCCGACTAGGGGAAACCCTGAACCCAGCGAAGAACCGCTATTCCGCGAATACTGTTATGTAGGTCTTTTATATGTATGTACATAACAAGCAACATATACACACACACACAGACGCACGCACAACCACATGCTCTGAATATCGACTGCGTTTTAAATCGATAAAATTAAAACGGGATGAGTTATCGAATATTTAAAACCAACTTGACCTGCGCATGCTATACAGAAACCTTCATAAAAAATTTTAAATCTCTAGCTCTTATGGATGCTAAGATCGAACTAGATAGAATTTTTTAACTGAAAATCGATTTCGTATTTAATCGATAACATTAAAACGGGATGGGTTATCAAATTAAAACAAACTTGACTTGCGCATGCTATACAGGGACCTACATAACAAATTTCAAGCCTCTAGCTCTTATGGATGCTGAGATCACCGCGTTCACACATACGGACAGATGGACAGACAGACAGGTCTAAATCGGCTCGTCTTGGCTCCCTTATCAAGAATATATGTATACACTTTATGGAGTCTGCCACTCCTCCTTCTGATTTCCCATTTACAATGGTATCAGGTATAACAAGTAAGAACACTCCAGTCGGTATAGGCCGACTAGGGGAAACCCTGAACCCAGCGAAGAACCGCTATTCCGCGAATACTGTTATGTAGGTCTTTTATATGTATGTACATAACAAGCAACATATACACACACACACAGACGCACGCACAACCACATGCTCTGAATATCGACTGCGTTTTAAATCGATAAAATTAAAACGGGATGAGTTATCGAATATTTAAAACCAACTTGACCTGCGCATGCTATACAGAAACCTTCATAAAAAATTTCAAGTCTCTAGCTCTTATGGATGCTGAGATCGAACTAGATAGAATTTTTTAAACTGAAAATCGATTTCGTATTTAATCGATAACATTAAAACGGGATGGGTTATCAAATTAAAACAAACTTGACCTGCGCATGCTATACAGGGACCTACATAACAAATTTCAAGCCTCTAGCTCTTATGGATGCTGAGATCACCGCGTTCACACATACGGACAGATGGACAGACAGACAGGTCTAAATCGGCTCATCTTGGCTCCCTTATCAAGAATATATGTATACACTTTATGGAGTCTGCCACTCCTCCTTCTGATTTCCCATTTACAATGGTATCAGGTATAACAAGTAAGAACACTCCAGTCGGTATAGGCCGACTAGGGGAAACCCTGAACCCAGCGAAGAACCGCTATTCCGCGAATACTGTTATGTAGGTCTTTTATATGTATGTACATAACAAGCAACATATACACACACACACAGACGCACGCACAACCACATGCTCTGAATATCGACTGCGTTTTAAATCGATAAAATTAAAACGGGATGAGTTATCGAATATTTAAAACCAACTTGACCTGCGCATGCTATACAGAAACCTTCATAAAAAATTTCAAGTCTCTAGCTCTTATGGATGCTGAGATCGAACTAGATAGAATTTTTTAGACTGAAAATCGATTTCGTATTTAATCGATAACATTAAAACGGGATGGGTTATCAAATTAAAACAAACTTGACCTGCGCATGCTATACAGGGACCTACATAACAAATTTCAAGCCTCTAGCTCTTATGGATGCTGAGATCACCGCGTTCACACATACGGACAGATGGACAGACAGACAGGTCTAAATCGGCTCATCTTGGCTCCCTTATCAAGAATATATGTATACACTTTATGGAGTCTGCCACTCCTCCTTCTGATTTCCCATTTACAATGGTATCAGGTATAACAAGTAAGAACACTCCAGTCGGTATAGGCCGACTAGGGGAAACCCTGAACCCAGCGAAGAACCGCTATTCCGCGAATACTGTTATGTAGGTCTTTTATATGTATGTACATAACAAGCAACATATACACACACACACAGACGCACGCACAACCACATGCTCTGAATATCGACTGCGTTTTAAATCGATAAAATTAAAACGGGATGAGTTATCGAATATTTAAAACCAACTTGACCTGCGCATGCTATACAGAAACCTTCATAAAAAATTTCAAGTCTCTAGCTCTTATGGATGCTGAGATCGAACTAGATAGAATTTTTTAACTGAAAATCGATTTCGTATTTAATCGATAACATTAAAACGGGATGGGTTATCAAATTAAAACAAACTTGACCTGCGCATGCTATACAGGGACCTACATAACAAATTTCAAGCCTCTAGCTCTTATGGATGCTGAGATCACCGCGTTCACACATACGGACAGATGGACAGACAGACAGGTCTAAATCGGCTCATCTTGGCTCCCTTATCAAGAATATATGTATACACTTTATGGAGTCTGCCACTCCTCCTTCTGATTTCCCATTTACAATGGTATCAGGTATAACAAGTAAGAACACTCCAGTCGGTATAGGCCGACTAGGGGAAACCCTGAACCCAGCGAAGAACCGCTATTCCGCGAATACTGTTATGTAGGTCTTTTATATGTATGTACATAACAAGCAACATATACACACACACACAGACGCACGCACAACCACATGCTCTGAATATCGACTGCGTTTTAAATCGATAAAATTAAAACGGGATGAGTTATCGAATATTTAAAACCAACTTGACCTGCGCATGCTATACAGAAACCTTCATAAAAAATTTCAAGTCTCTAGCTCTTATGGATGCTGAGATCGAACTAGATAGAATTTTTTAACTGAAAATCGATTTCGTATTTAATCGATAACATTAAAACGGGATGGGTTATCAAATTAAAACAAACTTGACCTGCGCATGCTATACAGGGACCTACATAACAAATTTCAAGCCTCTAGCTCTTATGGATGCTGAGATCACCGCGTTCACACATACGGACAGATGGACAGACAGACAGGTCTAAATCGGCTCATCTTGGCTCCCTTATCAAGAATATATGTATACACTTTATGGAGTCTGCCACTCCTCCTTCTGATTTCCCATTTACAATGGTATCAGGTATAACAAGTAAGAACACTCCAGTCGGTATAGGCCGACTAGGGGAAACCCTGAACCCAGCGAAGAACCGCTATTCCGCGAATACTGTTATGTAGGTCTTTTATATGTATGTACATAACAAGCAACATATACACACACACACAGACGCACGCACAACCACATGCTCTGAATATCGACTGCGTTTTAAATCGATAAAATTAAAACGGGATGAGTTATCGAATATTTAAAACCAACTTGACCTGCGCATGCAGAAACCTTCATAAAAAATTTCAAGTCTCTAGCTCTTATGGATGCTGAGATCGAACTAGATAGAATTTTTTAACTGAATATCGATTTCGTATTTAATCGATAACATTAAAACGGGATGGGTTATCAAATTAAAACAAACTTGACCTGCGCATGCTACATAACAAATTTCAAGCCTCTAGCTCTTATGGATGCTGAGATCACCGCGTTCACACATACGGACAGATGGACAGACAGACAGGTCTAAATCGGCTCATCTTGGCTCCCTTATCAAGAATATATGTATACACTTTATGGAGTCTGCCACTCCTCCTTCTGATTTCCCATTTACAATGGTATCAGGTATAACAAGTAAGAACACTCCAGTCGGTATAGGCCGACTAGGGGAAACCCTGAACCCAGCGAAGAACCGCTATTCCGCGAATACTGTTATGTAGGTCTTTTATATGTATGTACATAACAAGCAACATATACACACACACACAGACGCACGCACAACCACATGCTCTGAATATCGACTGCGTTTTAAATCGATAAAATTAAAACGGGATGAGTTATCGAATATTTAAAACCAACTTGACCTGCGCATGCTATACAGAGACCTTCATAAAAAATTTCAAGTCTCTAGCTCTTATGGATGCTGAGATCGAATTAGATAGAATTTTTTAACTGAAAATCGATTTCGTATTTAATCGATAACATTAAAACGGGATGGGTTATCAAATTAAAACAAACTTGACCTGCGCATGCTATACAGGGACCTACATAACAAATTTCAAGCCTCTAGCTCTTATGGATGCTGAGATCACCGCGTTCACACATACGGACAGATGGACAGACAGACAGGTCTAAATCGGCTCATCTTGGCTCCCTTATCAAGAATATATGTATACACTTTATGGAGTCTGCCACTCCTCCTTCTGATTTCCCATTTACAATGGTATCAGGTATAACAAGTAAGAACACTCCAGTCGGTATAGGCCGACTAGGGGAAACCCTGAACCCAGCGAAGAACCGCTATTCCGCGAATACTGTTATGTAGGTCTTTTATATGTATGTACATAACAAGCAACATATACACACACACACAGACGCACGCACAACCACATGCTCTGAATATCGACTGCGTTTTAAATCGATAAAATTAAAACGGGATGAGTTATCGAATATTTAAAACCAACTTGACCTGCGCATGCTATACATGAACCTACATAACAAATTTCAAGTCTCTAGCTCTTATGGATGCTGAGATCGAACTAGATAGAATTTTTTAACTGAAAATCGATTTCGTATTTAATCGATAACATTAAAACGGGATGGGTTATCAAATTAAAACAAACTTGACCTGCGCATGCTATACAGGGACCTACATAACAAATTTCAAGCCTCTAGCTCTTATGGATGCTGAGATCACCGCGTTCACACATACGGACAGATGGACAGACAGACAGGTCTAAATCGGCTCATCTTGGCTCCCTTATCAAGAATATATGTATACACTTTATGGAGTCTGCCACTCCTCCTTCTGATTTCCCATTTACAATGGTATCAGGTATAACAAGTAAGAACACTCCAGTCGGTATAGGCCGACTAGGGGAAACCCTGAACCCAGCGAAGAACCGCTATTCCGCGAATACTGTTATGTAGGTCTTTTATATGTATGTACATAACAAGCAACATATACACACACACACAGACGCACGCACAACCACATGCTCTGAATATCGACTGCGTTTTAAATCGATAAAATTAAAACGGGATGAGTTATCGAATATTTAAAACCAACTTGACCTGCGCATGCTATACAGAAACCTTCATAAAAAATTTCAAGTCTCTAGCTCTTATGGATGCTGAGATCGAACTAGATAGAATTTTTTAACTGAAAATCGATTTCGTATTTAATCGATAACATTAAAACGGGATGGGTTATCAAATTAAAACAAACTTGACCTGCGCATGCTATACAGGGACCTACATAACAAATTTCAAGCCTCTAGCTCTTATGGATGCTGAGATCACCGCGTTCACACATACGGACAGATGGACAGACAGAAAAGGATTTTTTAAAGAACAGACAGACAGGTCTAAATCGGCTCGTCTTGGCTCCCTTATCAAGAATATATGTATACACTTTATGGAGTCTGCCACTCCTCCTTCTGATTTCCCATTTACAATGGTATCAGGTATAACAAGTAAGAACACTCCAGTCGGTATAGGCCGACTAGGGGAAACCCTGAACCCAGCGAAGAACCGCTATTCCGCGAATACTGTTTCTTTTATATGTATGTACATAACAAGCAACATATACACACACACACAGACGCACGCACAACCACATGCTCTGAATATCGACTGCGTTTTAAATCGATAAAATTAAAACGGGATGAGTTATCGAATATTTAAAACCAACTTGACCTGCGCATGCTATACAGAAACCTTCATAAAAAATTTCAAGTCTCTAGCTCTTATGGATGCTGAGATCGAATTAGATAGAATTTTTTAACTGAATATCGATTTCGTATTTAATCGATAACATTAAAACGGGATGGGTTATCAAATTAAAACAAACTTGACCTGCGCATGCTATACAGCGACCTACATAACAAATTTCAAGCCTCTAGCTCTTATGGATGCTGAGATCACCGCGTTCACACATACGGACAGATGGACAGACAGACAGGTCTAAATCGGCTCATCTTGGCTCCCTTATCAAGAATATATGTATACACTTTATGGAGTCTGCCACTCCTCCTTCTGATTTCCCATTTACAATGGTATCAGGTATAACAAGTAAGAACACTCCAGTCGGTATAGGCCGACTAGGGGAAACCCTGAACCCAGCGAAGAACCGCTATTCCGCGAATACTGTTATGTAGGTCTTTTATATGTATGTACATAACAAGCAACATATACACACACACACAGACGCACGCACAACCACATGCTCTGAATATCGACTGCGTTTTAAATCGATAAAATTAAAACGGGATGAGTTATCGAATATTTAAAACCAACTTGACCTGCGCATGCTATACAGAAACCTTCATAAAAAATTTCAAGTCTCTAGCTCTTATGGATGCTGAGATCGAACTAGATAGAATTTTTTAACTGAAAATCGATTTCGTATTTAATCGATAACATTAAAACGGGATGGGTTATCAAATTAAAACAAACTTGACCTGCGCATGCTATACAGGGACCTACATAACAAATTTCAAGCCTCTAGCTCTTATGGATGCTGAGATCACCGCGTTCACACATACGGACAGATGGACAGACAGACAGGTCTAAATCGGCTCGTCTTGGCTCCCTTATCAAGAATATATGTATACACTTTATGGAGTCTGCCACTCCTCCTTCTGATTTCCCATTTACAATGGTATCAGGTATAACAAGTAAGAACACTCCAGTCGGTATAGGCCGACTAGGGGAAACCCTGAACCCAGCGAAGAACCGCTATTCCGCGAATACTGTTATGTAGGTCTTTTATATGTATGTACATAACAAGCAACATATATACACACACACACAGACGCACGCACAACCACATGCTCTGAATATCGACTGCGTTTTAAATCGATAAAATTAAAACGGGATGAGTTATCGAATATTTAAAACCAACTTGACCTGCGCATGCTATACAGAAACCTTCATAAAAAATTTCAAGTCTCTAGCTCTTATGGATGCTGAGATCGAACTAGATAGAATTTTTTAACTGAAAATCGATTTCGTATTTAATCGATAACATTAAAACGGGATGGGTTATCAAATTAAAACAAACTTGACCTGCGCATGCTATACAGGGACCTACATAACAAATTTCAAGCCTCTAGCTCTTATGGATGCTGAGATCACCGCGTTCACACATACGGACAGATGGACAGACAGACAGGTCTAAATCGGCTCGTCTTGGCTCCCTTATCAAGAATATATGTATACACTTTATGGAGTCTGCCACTCCTCCTTCTGATTTCCCATTTACAATGGTATCAGGTATAACAAGTAAGAACACTCCAGTCGGTATAGGCCGACTAGGGGAAACCCTGAACCCAGCGAAGAACCGCTATTCCGCGAATACTGTTATCTAGGTCTTTTATATGTATGTACATAACAAGCAACATATACACACACACACAGACGCACGCACAACCACATGCTCTGAATATCGACTGCGTTTTAAATCGATAAAATTAAAACGGGATGAGTTATCGAATATTTAAAACCAACTTGACCTGCGCATGCTATACAGAAACCTTCATAAAAAATTTCAAGTCTCTAGCTCTTATGGATGCTGAGATCGAATTAGATAGAATTTTTTAACTGAAAATCGATTTCGTATTTAATCGATAACATTAAAACGGGATGGGTTATCAAATTAAAACAAACTTGACCTGCGCATGCTATACAGGGACCTACATAACAAATTTCAAGCCTCTAGCTCTTATGGATGCTGAGATCACCGCGTTCACACATACGGACAGATGGACAGACAGACAGGTCTAAATCGGCTCGTCTTGGCTCCCTTATCAAGAATATATGTATACACTTTATGGACTCTGCCACTCCTCCTTCTGATTTCCCATTTACAATGGTATCAGGTATAACAAGTAAGAACACTCCAGTCGGTATAGGCCGACTAGGGGAAACCCTGAACCCAGCGAAGAACCGCTATTCCGCGAATACTGTTTCTTTTTTATGTTTGTACATAACAAGCAACATATATACACACACACACAGACGCACGCACAACCACATGCTCTGAATATCGACTGCGTTTTAAATCGATAAAATTAAAACGGGATGAGTTATCGAATATTTAAAACAAACTTGACCTGCGCATGCTATACAGGGACCAACATAACAAATTTCAAGCCTCTAGCTCTTATGGATGCTGAGATCACCGCGTTCACACATACGGACAGATGGACAGACAGACAGGTCTAAATCGGCTCATCTTGGCTCCCTTATCAAGAATATATGTATACACTTTATGGAGTCTGCCACTCCTCCTTCTGATTTCCCATTTACAATGGTATCAGGTATAACAAGTAAGAACACTCCAGTCGGTATAGGCCGACTAGGGGAAACCCTGAACCCAGCGAAGAACCGCTATTCCGCGAATACTGTTATGTAGGTCTTTTATATGTATGTACATAACAAGCAACATATACACACACACACAGACGCACGCACAACCACATGCTCTGAATATCGACTGCGTTTTAAATCGATAAAATTAAAACGGGATGAGTTATCGAATATTTAAAACCAACTTGACCTGCGCATGCTATACAGAAACCTTCATAAAAAATTTCAAGTCTCTAGCTCTTATGGATGCTGAGATCGAACTAGATAGAATTTTTTAACTGAAAATCGATTTCGTATTTAATCGATAACATTAAAACGGGATGGGTTATCAAATTAAAACAAACTTGACCTGCGCATGCTATACAGGGACCTACATAACAAATTTCAAGCCTCTAGCTCTTATGGATGCTGAGATCACCGCGTTCACACATACGGACAGATGGACAGACAGACAGGTCTAAATCGGCTCATCTTGGCTCCCTTATCAAGAATATATGTATACACTTTATGGAGTCTGCCACTCCTCCTTCTGATTTCCCATTTACAATGGTATCAGGTATAACAAGTAAGAACACTCCAGTCGGTATAGGCCGACTAGGGGAAACCCTGAACCCAGCGAAGAACCGCTATTCCGCGAATACTGTTATGTAGGTCTTTTATATGTATGTACATAACAAGCAACATATACACACACACACAGACGCACGCACAACCACATGCTCTGAATATCGACTGCGTTTTAAATCGATAAAATTAAAACGGGATGAGTTATCGAATATTTAAAACCAACTTGACCTGCGCATGCTATACAGAAACCTTCATAAAAAATTTCAAATCTCTAGCTCTTATGGATGCTAAGATCGAACTAGATAGATTTTTTTAACTGAAAATCGATTTCGTATTTAATCGATAACATTAAAACGGGATGGGTTATCAAATTAAAACAAACTTGACCTGCGCATGCTATACAGGGACCTACATAACAAATTTCAAGCCTCTAGCTCTTATGGATGCTGAGATCACCGCGTTCACACATACGGACAGATGGACAGACAGACAGGTCTAAATCGGCTCATCTTGGCTCCCTTATCAAGAATATATGTATACACTTTATGGACGTCTGCCACTCCTCCCTCTGATTTCGCATTTACAATGGTATCAGGTATAACAAGTAAGAACACTCCAGTCGGTATAGCCCGACTAGGGGAAACCCTGAACCCAGGGAAGAACCGCTATTCCGCGAATACTGTTTCTTTTATATGTATGTACATAACAAGCAACATATACACACACACACAGACGCACGCACAACCACATGCTCTGAATATCGACTGCGTTTTAAATCGATAAAATTAAAACGGGATGAGTTATCGAATATTTAAAACCAACTTGACCTGCGCATGCTATACAGGGACCTACATAACAAATTTCAAGCCTCTAGCTCTTATGGATGCTGAGATCACCGCGTTCACACATACGGACAGATGGACAGACAGACAGGTCTAAATCGGCTCATCTTGGCTCCCTTATCAAGAATATATGTATACACTTTATGGAGTCTGCCACTCCTCCTTCTGATTTCCCATTTACAATGGTATCAGGTATAACAAGTAAGAACACTCCAGTCGGTATAGGCCGACTAGGGGAAACCCTGAACCCAGCGAAGAACCGCTATTCCGCGAATACTGTTATGTAGGTCTTTTATATGTATGTACATAACAAGCAACATATACACACACACACAGACGCACGCACAACCACATGCTCTGAATATCGACTGCGTTTTAAATCGATAAAATTAAAACGGGATGAGTTATCGAATATTTAAAACCAACTTGACCTGCGCATGCTATACAGAAACCTTCATAAAAAATTTCAAGTCTCTAGCTCTTATGGATGCTGAGATCGAATTAGATAGAATTTTTTAACTGAAAATCGATTTCGTATTTAATCGATAACATTAAAACGGGATGGGTTATCAAATTAAAACAAACTTGACCTGCGCATGCTATACAGGGACCTACATAACAAATTTCAAGCCTCTAGCTCTTATGGATGCTGAGATCACCGCGTTCACACATACGGACAGATGGACAGACAGACAGGTCTAAATCGGCTCATCTTGGCTCCCTTATCAAGAATATATGTATACACTTTATGGAGTCTGCCACTCCTCCTTCTGATTTCCCATTTACAATGGTATCAGGTATAACAAGTAAGAACACTCCAGTCGGTATAGGCCGACTAGGGGAAACCCTGAACCCAGCGAAGAACCGCTATTCCGCGAATACTGTTTCTTTTATATGTATGTACATAACAAGCAACATATATACACACACACACAGACGCACGCACAACCACATGCTCTGAATATCGACTGCGTTTTAAATCGATAAAATTAAAACGGGATGAGTTATCGAATATTTTAAAACAAACTTGACCTGCGCATGCTATACAGGGACCTACATAACAAATTTCAAGCCTCTAGCTCTTATGGATGCTGAGATCACCGCGTTCACACATACGGACAGATGGACAGACAGACAGGTCTAAATCGGCTCGTCTTGGCTCCCTTATCAAGAATATATGTATACACTTTATGGAGTCTGCCACGCCTCCTTCTGATTTCCCATTTACAATGGTATCAGGTATAACAAGTAAGAACACTCCAGTCGGTATAGGCCGACTAGGGGAAACCCTGAACCCAGCGAAGAACCGCTATTCCGCGAATACTGTTATGTAGGTCTTTTATATGTATGTACATAACAAGCAACATATACACACACACACAGACGCACGCACAACCACATGCTCTGAATATCGACTGCGTTTTAAATCGATAAAATTAAAACGGGATGAGTTATCGAATATTTAAAACCAACTTGACCTGCGCATGCTATACAGAAACCTTCATAAAAAATTTCAAATCTCTAGCTCTTATGGATGCTGAGATCGAATTAGATAGAATTTTTTAACTGAAAATCGATTTCGTATTTAATCGATAACATTAAAACGGGATGGGTTATCAAATTAAAACAAACTTGACCTGCGCATGCTATACAGGGACCTACATAACAAATTTCAAGCCTCTAGCTCTTATGGATGCTGAGATCACCGCGTTCACACATACGGACAGATGGACAGACAGACAGGTCTAAATCGGCTCGTCTTGGCTCCCTTATCAAGAATATATGTATACACTTTATGGAGTCTGCCACGCCTCCTTCTGATTTCCCATTTACAATGGTATCAGGTATAACAAGTAAGAACACTCCAGTCGGTATAGGCCGACTAGGGGAAACCCTGAACCCAGCGAAGAACCGCTATTCCGCGAATACTGTTATGTAGGTCTTTTATATGTATGTACATAACAAGCAACATATACACACACACACAGACGCACGCACAACCACATGCTCTGAATATCGACTGCGTTTTAAATCGATAAAATTAAAACGGGATGAGTTATCGAATATTTAAAACCAACTTGACCTGCGCATGCTATACAGAAACCTTCATAAAAAATTTTAAATCTCTAGCTCTTATGGATGCTGAGATCGAATTAGATAGATTTTTTTAACTGAAAATCGATTTCGTATTTAATCGATAACATTAAAACGGGATGGGTTATCAAATTAAAACAAACTTGACCTGCGCATGCTATACAGGGACCTACATAACAAATTTCAAGCCTCTAGCTCTTATGGATGCTGAGATCACCGCGTTCACACATACGGACAGATGGACAGACAGACAGGTCTAAATCGGCTCGTCTTGGCTCCCTTATCAAGAATATATGTATACACTTTATGGAGTCTGCCACGCCTCCTTCTGATTTCCCATTTACAATGGTATCAGGTATAACAAGTAAGAACACTCCAGTCGGTATAGGCCGACTAGGGGAAACCCTGAACCCAGCGAAGAACCGCTATTCCGCGAATACTGTTATGTAGGTCTTTTATATGTATGTACATAACAAGCAACATATACACACACACACAGACGCACGCACAACCACATGCTCTGAATATCGACTGCGTTTTAAATCGATAAAATTAAAACGGGATGAGTTATCGAATATTTAAAACCAACTTGACCTGCGCATGCTATACAGAAACCTTCATAAAAAATTTCAAATCTCTAGCTCTTATGGATGCTGAGATCGAATTAGATAGAATTTTTTAACTGAAAATCGATTTCGTATTTAATCGATAACATTAAAACGGGATGGGTTATCAAATTAAAACAAACTTGACCTGCGCATGCTATACAGGGACCTACATAACAAATTTCAAGCCTCTAGCTCTTATGGATGCTGAGATCACCGCGTTCACACATACGGACAGATGGACAGACAGACAGGTCTAAATCGGCTCATCTTGGCTCCCTTATCAAGAATATATGTATACACTTTATGGAGTCTGCCACTCCTCCTTCTGATTTCCCATTTACAATGGTATCAGGTATAACAAGTAAGAACACTCCAGTCGGTATAGGCCGACTAGGGGAAACCCTGAACCCAGCGAAGAACCGCTATTCCGCGAATACTGTTATGTAGGTCTTTTATATGTATGTACATAACAAGCAACATATACACACACACACAGACGCACGCACAACCACATGCTCTGAATATCGACTGCGTTTTAAATCGATAAAATTAAAACGGGATGAGTTATCGAATATTTAAAACCAACTTGACCTGCGCATGCTATACAGAAACCTTCATAAAAAATTTCAAATCTCTAGCTCTTATGGATGCTGAGATCGAACTAGATAGATTTTTTTAGACTGAAAATCGATTTCGTATTTAATCGATAACATTAAAACGGGATGGGTTATCAAATTAAAACAAACTTGACCTGCGCATGCTATACAGGGACCTACATAACAAATTTCAAGCCTCTAGCTCTTATGGATGCTGAGATCACCGCGTTCACACATACGGACAGATGGACAGACAGACAGGTCTAAATCGGCTCATCTTGGCTCCCTTATCAAGAATATATGTATACACTTTATGGAGTCTGCCACGCCTCCTTCTGATTTCCCATTTACAATGGTATCAGGTATAACAAGTAAGAACACTCCAGTCGGTATAGGCCGACTAGGGGAAACCCTGAACCCAGCGAAGAACCGCTATTCCGCGAATACTGTTATGTAGGTCTTTTATATGTATGTACATAACAAGCAACATATACACACACACACAGACGCACGCACAACCACATACTCTGAATATCGACTGCGTTTTAAATCGATAAAATTAAAACGGGATGAGTTATCGAATATTTAAAACCAACTTGACCTGCGCATGCTATACAGGGACCTTCATAAAAAATTTCAAATCTCTAGCTCTTATGGATGCTGAGATCGAACTAGATAGAATTTTTTAACTGAAAATCGATTTCGTATTTAATCGATAACATTAAAACGGGATGGGTTATCAAATTAAAACAAACTTGACCTGCGCATGCTATACAGGGACCTACATAACAAATTTCAAGCCTCTAGCTCTTATGGATGCTGAGATCACCGCGTTCACACATACGGACAGATGGACAGACAGACAGGTCTAAATCGGCTCATCTTGGCTCCCTTATCAAGAATATATGTATACACTTTATGGAGTCTGCCACTCCTCCTTCTGATTTCCCATTTACAATGGTATCAGGTATAACAAGTAAGAACACTCCAGTCGGTATAGGCCGACTAGGGGAAACCCTGAACCCAGCGAAGAACCGCTATTCCGCGAATACTGTTATGTAGGTCTTTTATATGTATGTACATAACAAGCAACATATACACACACACACAGACGCACGCACAACCACATGCTCTGAATATCGACTGCGTTTTAAATCGATAAAATTAAAACGGGATGAGTTATCGAATATTTAAAACCAACTTGACCTGCGCATGCTATACAGAAACCTTCATAAAAAATTTCAAATCTCTAGCTCTTATGGATGCTGAGATCGAATTAGATAGATTTTTTTAACTGAATATCGATTTCGTATTTAATCGATAACATTAAAACGGGATGGGTTATCAAATTAAAACAAACTTGACCTGCGCATGCTATACAGGGACCTACATAACAAATTTCAAGCCTCTAGCTCTTATGGATGCTGAGATCACCGCGTTCACACATACGGACAGATGGACAGACAGACAGGTCTAAATCGGCTCATCTTGGCTCCCTTATCAAGAATATATGTATACACTTTATGGAGTCTGCCACTCCTCCTTCTGATTTCCCATTTACAATGGTATCAGGTATAACAAGTAAGAACACTCCAGTCGGTATAGGCCGACTAGGGGAAACCCTGAACCCAGCGAAGAACCGCTATTCCGCGAATACTGTTATGTAGGTCTTTTATATGTATGTACATAACAAGCAACATATACACACACACACAGACGCACGCACAACCACATGCTCTGAATATCGACTGCGTTTTAAATCGATAAAATTAAAACGGGATGAGTTATCGAATATTTAAAACCAACTTGACCTGCGCATGCTATACAGAAACCTTCATAAAAAATTTCAAGTCTCTAGCTCTTATGGATGCTGAGATCGAACTAGATAGAATTTTTTAACTGAAAATCGATTTCGTATTTAATCGATAACATTAAAACGGGATGGGTTATCAAATTAAAACAAACTTGACCTGCGCATGCTATACAGGGACCTACATAACAAATTTCAAGCCTCTAGCTCTTATGGATGCTGAGATCACCGCGTTCACACATACGGACAGATGGACAGACAGACAGGTCTAAATCGGCTCGTCTTGGCTCCCTTATCAAGAATATATGTATACACTTTATGGAGTCTGCCACTCCTCCTTCTGATTTCCCATTTACAATGGTATCAGGTATAACAAGTAAGAACACTCCAGTCGGTATAGGCCGACTAGGGGAAACCCTGAACCCAGCGAAGAACCGCTATTCCGCGAATACTGTTATGTAGGTCTTTTATATGTATGTACATAACAAGCAACATATACACACACACACAGACGCACGCACAACCACATGCTCTGAATATCGACTGCGTTTTAAATCGATAAAATTAAAACGGGATGAGTTATCGAATATTTAAAACCAACTTGACCTGCGCATGCTATACAGAAACCTTCATAAAAAATTTCAAATCTCTAGCTCTTATGGATGCTGAGATCGAATTAGATAGAATTTTTTAGCTGAATATCGATTTCGTATTTAATCGATAACATTAAAACGGGATGGGTTATCAAATTAAAACAAACTTGACCTGCGCATGCTATACAGGGACCTACATAACAAATTTCAAGCCTCTAGCTCTTATGGATGCTGAGATCACCGCGTTCACACATACGGACAGATGGACAGACAGACAGGTCTAAATCGGCTCATCTTGGCTCCCTTATCAAGAATATATGTATACACTTTATGGAGTCTGCCACTCCTCCTTCTGATTTCCCATTTACAATGGTATCAGGTATAACAAGTAAGAACACTCCAGTCGGTATAGGCCGACTAGGGGAAACCCTGAACCCAGCGAAGAACCGCTATTCCGCGAATACTGTTATGTAGGTCTTTTATATGTATGTACATAACAAGCAACATATACACACACACACAGACGCACGCACAACCACATGCTCTGAATATCGACTGCGTTTTAAATCGATAAAATTAAAACGGGATGAGTTATCGAATATTTAAAACCAACTTGACCTGCGCATGCTATACAGGAACCTTCATAAAAAATTTCAAATCTCTAGCTCTTATGGATGCTGAGATCGAATTAGATAGATTTTTTTAGCTGAATATCGATTTCGTATTTAATCGATAACATTAAAACGGGATGGGTTATCAAATTAAAACAAACTTGACCTGCGCATGCTATACAGGGACCTACATAACAAATTTCAAGCCTCTAGCTCTTATGGATGCTGAGATCACCGCGTTCACACATACGGACAGATGGACAGACAGACAGGTCTAAATCGGCTCGTCTTGGCTCCCTTATCAAGAATATATGTATACACTTTATGGAGTCTGCCACGCCTCCTTCTGATTTCCCATTTACAATGGTATCAGGTATAACAAGTAAGAACACTCCAGTCGGTATAGGCCGACTAGGGGAAACCCTGAACCCAGCGAAGAACCGCTATTCCGCGAATACTGTTATGTAGGTCTTTTATATGTATGTACATAACAAGCAACATATACACACACACACAGACGCACGCACAACCACATGCTCTGAATATCGACTGCGTTTTAAATCGATAAAATTAAAACGGGATGAGTTATCGAGTATTTAAAACCAACTTGACCTGCGCATGCTATACAGGGACCTACATAAAAAATTTCAAATCTCTAGCTCTTATGGATGCTGAGATCGAACTAGATAGAATTTTTTAACTGAAAATCGATTTCGTATTTAATCGATAACATTAAAACGGGATGGGTTATCAAATTAAAACAAACTTGACCTGCGCATGCTATACAGGGACCTACATAACAAATTTCAAGCCTCTAGCTCTTATGGATGCTGAGATCACCGCGTTCACACATACGGACAGATGGACAGACAGACAGGTCTAAATCGGCTCGTCTTGGCTCCCTTATCAAGAATATATGTATACACTTTATGGAGTCTGCCACGCCTCCTTCTGATTTCCCATTTACAATGGTATCAGGTATAACAAGTAAGAACACTCCAGTCGGTATAGGCCGACTAGGGGAAACCCTGAACCCAGCGAAGAACCGCTATTCCGCGAATACTGGTTTGTAGGTCTTTTATATGTATGTACATAACAAGCAACATATACACACACACACAGACGCACGCACAACCACATGCTCTGAATATCGACTGCGTTTTAAATCGATAAAATTAAAACGGGATGAGTTATCGAATATTTAAAACCAACTTGACCTGCGCATGCTATACAGGAACCTTCATAAAAAATTTCAAATCTCTAGCTCTTATGGATGCTGAGATCGAACTAGATAGATTTTTTTAACTGAAAATCGATTTCGTATTTAATCGATAACATTAAAACGGGATGGGTTATCAAATTAAAACAAACTTGACCTGCGCATGCTATACAGGGACCTACATAACAAATTTCAAGCCTCTAGCTCTTATGGATGCTGAGATCACCGCGTTCACACATACGGACAGATGGACAGACAGACAGGTCTAAATCGGCTCATCTTGGCTCCCTTATCAAGAATATATGTATACACTTTATGGAGTCTGCCACTCCTCCTTCTGATTTCCCATTTACAATGGTATCAGGTATAACAAGTAAGAACACTCCAGTCGGTATAGGCCGACTAGGGAAACCCTGAACCCAGCGAAGAACCGCTATTCCGCGAATACTGTTATGTAGGTCTTTTATATGTATGTACATAACAAGCAACATATACACACACACACAGACGCACGCACAACCACATGCTCTGAATATCGACTGCGTTTTAAATCGATAAAATTAAAACGGGATGAGTTATCGAATATTTAAAACCAACTTGACCTGCGCATGCTATACAGAAACCTTCATAAAAAATTTCAAGTCTCTAGCTCTTATGGATGCTGAGATCGAATTAGATAGAATTTTTTAACTGAAAATCGATTTCGTATTTAATCGATAACATTAAAACGGGATGGGTTATCAAATTAAAACAAACTTGACCTGCGCATGCTATACAGGGACCTACATAACAAATTTCAAGCCTCTAGCTCTTATGGATGCTGAGATCACCGCGTTCACACATACGGACAGATGGACAGACAGACAGGTCTAAATCGGCTCATCTTGGCTCCCTTATCAAGAATATATGTATACACTTTATGGAGTCTGCCACTCCTCCTTCTGATTTCCCATTTACAATGGTATCAGGTATAACAAGTAAGAACACTCCAGTCGGTATAGGCCGACTAGGGGAAACCCTGAACCCAGCGAAGAACCGCTATTCCGCGAATACTGTTATGTAGGTCTTTTATATGTATGTACATAACAAGCAACATATACACACACACAGACGCACGCACAACCACATGCTCTGAATATCGACTGCGTTTTAAATCGATAAAATTAAAACGGGATGAGTTATCGAATATTTAAAACCAACTTGACCTGCGCATGCTATACAGAAACCTTCATAAAAAATTTCAAGTCTCTAGCTCTTATGGATGCTGAGATCGAATTAGATAGAATTTTTTAACTGAAAATCGATTTCGTATTTAATCGATAACATTAAAACGGGATGGGTTATCAAATTAAAACAAACTTGACCTGCGCATGCTATACAGGGACCTACATAACAAATTTCAAGCCTCTAGCTCTTATGGATGCTGAGATCACCGCGTTCACACATACGGACAGATGGACAGACAGACAGGTCTAAATCGGCTCGTCTTGGCTCCCTTATCAAGAATATATGTATACACTTTATGGAGTCTGCCACTCCTCCTTCTGATTTCCCATTTACAATGGTATCAGGTATAACAAGTAAGAACACTCCAGTCGGTATAGGCCGACTAGGGGAAACCCTGAACCCAGCGAAGAACCGCTATTCCGCGAATACTGTTATGTAGGTCTTTTATATGTATGTACATAACAAGCAACATATACACACACACACAGACGCACGCACAACCACATGCTCTGAATATCGACTGCGTTTTAAATCGATAAAATTAAAACGGGATGAGTTATCGAATATTTAAAACCAACTTGACCTGCGCATGCTATACAGGGACCTACATAAAAAATTTCAAATCTCTAGCTAAAATCGATTTCGTATTTAATCGATAACATTAAAACGGGATGGGTTATCAAATTAAAACAAACTTGACCTGCGCATGCTATACAGGGACCTACATAACAAATTTCAAGCCTCTAGCTCTTATGGATGCTGAGATCACCGCGTTCACACATACGGACAGATGGACAGACAGACAGGTCTAAATCGGCTCATCTTGGCTCCCTTATCAAGAATATATGTATACACTTTATGGAGTCTGCCACTCCTCCTTCTGATTTCCCATTTACAATGGTATCAGGTATAACAAGTAAGAACACTCCAGTCGGTATAGGCCGACTAGGGGAAACCCTGAACCCAGCGAAGAACCGCTATTCCGCGAATACTGTTATGTAGGTCTTTTATATGTATGTACATAACAAGCAACATATACACACACACACAGACGCACGCACAACCACATGCTCTGAATATCGACTGCGTTTTAAATCGATAAAATTAAAACGGGATGAGTTATCGAATATTTAAAACCAACTTGACCTGCGCATGCTATACAGAAACCTTCATAAAAAATTTCAAGTCTCTAGCTCTTATGGATGCTGAGATCGAATTAGATAGAATTTTTTAACTGAAAATCGATTTCGTATTTAATCGATAACATTAAAACGGGATGGGTTATCAAATTAAAACAAACTTGACCTGCGCATGCTATACAGGGACCTACATAACAAATTTCAAGCCTCTAGCTCTTATGGATGCTGAGATCACCGCGTTCACACATACGGACAGATGGACAGACAGACAGGTCTAAATCGGCTCATCTTGGCTCCCTTATCAAGAATATATGTATACACTTTATGGAGTCTGCCACTCCTCCTTCTGATTTCCCATTTACAATGGTATCAGGTATAACAAGTAAGAACACTCCAGTCGGTATATGCCGACTAGGGACCCTGAACCCAGCGAAGAACCGCTATTCCGCGAATACTGTTATGTAGGTCTTTTATATGTATGTACATAACAAGCAACATATATACACACACACAGACGCACGCACAACCACATGCTCTGAATATCGACTGCGTTTTAAATCGATAAAATTAAAACGGGATGAGTTATCGAATATTTAAAACCAACTTGACCTGCGCATGCTATACAGAAACCTTCATAAAAAATTTCAAGTCTCTAGCTCTTATGGATGCTGAGATCGAATTAGATAGAATTTTTTAACTGAAAATCGATTTCGTATTTAATCGATAACATTAAAACGGGATGGGTTATCAAATTAAAACAAACTTGACTTGCGCATGCTATACAGGGACCTACATAACAAATTTCAAGCCTCTAGCTCTTATGGATGCTGAGATCGCCGCGGTCTAAATCGGCTCATCTTGGCTCCCTTATCAAGAATATATGTATACACTTTATGGAGTCTGCCACGCCTCCTTCTGATTTCCCATTTACAATGGTATCAGGTATAACAAGTAAGAACACTCCAGTCGGTATAGGCCGACTAGGGGAAACCCTGAACCCAGCGAAGAACCGCTATTCCGCGAATACTGTTATGTAGGTCTTTTATATGTATGTACATAACAAGCAACATATACATACACACACAGACGCACGCACAACCACATGCTCTGAATATCGACTGCGTTTTAAATCGATAAAATTAAAACGGGATGAGTTATCGAATATTTAAAACCAACTTGACCTGCGCATGCTATACAGAAACCTTCATAAAAAATTTCAAGTCTCTAGCTCTTATGGATGTTGAGATCGAACTAGATAGAATTTTTTAACTGAAAATCGATTTCGTATTTAATCGATAACATTAAAACGGGATGGGTTATCAAATTAAAACAAACTTGACCTGCGCATGCTATACAGGGACCTACATAACAAATTTCAAGCCTCTAGCTCTTATGGATGCTGAGATCACCGCGTTCACACATACGGACAGATGGACAGACAGACAGGTCTAAATCGGCTCGTCTTGGCTCCCTTATCAAGAATATATGTATACACTTTATGGAGTCTGCCACTCCTCCTTCTGATTTCCCATTTACAATGGTATCAGGTATAACAAGTAAGAACACTCCAGTCGGTATAGGCCGACTAGGGGAAACCCTGAACCCAGCGAAGAACCGCTATTCCGCGAATACTGTTTCTTTTATATGTATGTACATAACAAGCAACATATATACACACACACAGACGCACGCACAACCACATGCTCTGAATATCGACTGCGTTTTAAATCGATAAAATTAAAACGGGATGAGTTATCGAATATTTAAAACCAACTTGACCTGCGCATGCTATACAGAAACCTTCATAAAAAATTTCAAGTCTCTAGCTCTTATGGATGCTGAGATCGAATTAGATAGAATTTTTTTAGCTGAATATCGATTTCGTATTTAATCGATAACATTAAAACGGGATGGGTTATCAAATTAAAACAAACTTGACCTGCGCATGCTATACAGGGACCTACATAACAAATTTCAAGCCTCTAGCTCTTATGGATGCTGAGATCACCGCGTTCACACATACGGACAGATGGACAGACAGACAGGTCTAAATCGGCTCGTCTTGGCTCCCTTATCAAGAATATATGTATACACTTTATGGAGTCTGCCACTCCTCCTTCTGATTTCCCATTTACAATGGTATCAGGTATAACAAGTAAGAACACTCCAGTCGGTATAGGCCGACTAGGGGAAACCCTGAACCCAGCGAAGAACCGCTATTCCGCGAATACTGTTTTGTAGGTCTTTTATATGTATGTACATAACAAGCAACATATACACACACACACAGACGCACGCACAACCACATGCTCTGAATATCGACTGCGTTTTAAATCGATAAAATTAAAACGGGATGAGTTATCGAATATTTAAAACCAACTTGACCTGCGCATGCTATACAGGGACCTACATAAAAAATTTCAAATCTCTAGCTCTTATGGATGCTGAGTTCGAATTAGATAGATCTTTTTAGATTAATATCGATTTCGTATTTAATCGATAACATTAAAACGGGATGGGTTAGCAAATTAAAACAAACTTGACCTGCGCATGCTATACAGGGACCTACATAACAAATTTCAAGCCTCTAGCTCTTATGGATGCTGAGATCACCGCGTTCACACATACGGACAGATGGACAGACAGACAGGTCTAAATCGGCTCATCTTGGCTCCCTTATCAAGAATATATGTATACACTTTATGGAGTCTGCCACTCCTCCTTCTGATTTCCCATTTACAATGGTATCAGGTATAACAAGTAAGAACACTCCAGTCGGTATAGGCCGACTAGGGGAAACCCTGAACCCAGCGAAGAACCGCTATTCCGCGAATACTGTTATGTAGGTCTTTTATATGTATGTACATAACAAGCAACATATACACACACACACAGACGCACGCACAACCACATGCTCTGAATATCGACTGCGTTTTAAATCGATAAAATTAAAACGGGATGAGTTATCGAATATTTAAAACCAACTTGACCTGCGCATGCTATACAGAAACCTTCATAAAAAATTTTCAAGTCTCTAGCTCTTATGGATGCTGAGATCGAATTAGATAGAATTTTTTAGCTGAATATCGATTTCGTATTTAATCGATAACATTAAAACGGGATGGGTTATCAAATTAAAACAAACTTGACCTGCGCATGCTATACAGGGACCTACATAACAAATTTCAAGCCTCTAGCTCTTATGGATGCTGAGATCACCGCGTTCACACATACGGACAGATGGACAGACAGACAGGTCTAAATCGGCTCATCTTGGCTCCCTTATCAAGAATATATGTATACACTTTATGGAGTCTGCCACTCCTCCTTCTGATTTCCCATTTACAATGGTATCAGGTATAACAAGTAAGAACACTCCAGTCGGTATAGGCCGACTAGGGGAAACCCTGAACCCAGCGAAGAACCGCTATTCCGCGAATACTGTTTCTTTTTATGTTTGTACATAACAAGCAACATACATACACACACACAGACGCACGCACAACCACATGCTCTGAATATCGACTGCGTTTTAAATCGATCAAATTAAAACGGGATGAGTTATCGAATATTTAAAACCAACTTGACCTGCGCATGCTATACAGAAACCTTCATAAAAAATTTCAAGTCTCTAGCTCTTATGGATGCTGAGATCGAATTAGATAGAATTTTTTAACTGAATATCGATTTCGTATTTAATCGATAACATTAAAACGGGATGGGTTATCAAATTAAAACAAACTTGACCTGCGCATGCTATACAGGAACCTACATAACAAATTTCAAGTCTCTAGCTCTTATGGATGCTGAGATCACCGCGTTCACACATACGGACAGATGGACAGACAGACAGGTCTAAATCGGCTCGTCTTGGCTCCCTTATCAAGAATATATGTATACACTTTATGGAGTCTGCCACGCCTCGTTCTGATTTCCCATTTACAATGGTATCAGGTATAACAAGTAAGAACACTCCAGTCGGTATAGGCCGACTAGGGGAAACCCTGAACCCAGCCAAGACCCGCTATTCCGCGAATACTGTTTCTTTCTTATGTTTGTACATAACAAGCAACATATATATACACACACAGACGCACGCACAACCACATGCTCTGAATATCGACTGCGTTTTAAATCGATAAAATTAAAACGGGATGAGTTATCGAATATTTAAAACCAACTTGACCTGCGCATGCTATACAGAAACCTTCATAAAAAATTAAATTCTCTAGCTCTTATGGATGCTGAGATCGAACTAGATAGAATTTTTTAACTGAAAATCGATTTCGTATTTAATCGATAACATTAAAACGGGATGGGTTATCAAATTAAAACAAACTTGACCTGCGCATGCTATACAGGGACCTACATAACAAATTTCAAGCCTCTAGCTCTTATGGATGCTGAGATCACCGCGTTCACACATACGGACAGATGGACAGACAGACAGGTCTAAATCGGCTCGTCTTGGCTCCCTTATCAAGAATATATGTATACACTTTATGGAGTCTGCCACTCCTCCTTCTGATTTCCCATTTACAATGGTATCAGGTATAACAAGTAAGAACACTCCAGTCGGTATAGGCCGACTAGGGGAAACCCTGAACCCAGCGAAGAACCGCTATTCCGCGAATACTGTTTCTTTTATATGTATGTACATAACAAGCAACATATACACACACACACAGACGCACGCACAACCACATGCTCTGAATATCGACTGCATTTTTAATCGATAAATTAAAACAGGATGAGTTATCGAATATTTAAAACCAACTTGACCTGCGCATGCTATACAGGGACCTACATAAAAAATTTCAAGTCTCTAGCTCTTATGGATGCTGAGATCGAATTAGATAGAATTTTTTAACTGAATATCGATTTCGTATTTAATCGATAACATTAAAACGGGATGGGTTATCAAATTAAAACAAACTTGACCTGCGCATGCTATACAGGGACCTACATAACAAATTTCAAGCCTCTAGCTCTTATGGATGCTGAGATCACCGCGTTCACACATACGGACAGATGGACAGACAGACAGGTCTAAATCGGCTCGTCTTGGCTCCCTTATCAAGAATATATGTATACACTTTATGGAGTCTGCCACGCCTCCTTCTGATTTCCCATTTACAATGGTATCAGGTATAACAAGTAAGAACACTCCAGTCGGTATAGGCCGACTAGGGGAAACCCTGAACCCAGCGAAGAACCGCTATTCCGCGAATACTGTTTCTTTTATATGTATGTACATAACAAGCAACATATACATACACACACAGACGCACGCACAACCACATGCTCTGAATATCGACTGCGTTTTAAATCGATAAAATTAAAACGGGATGAGTTATCGAATATTTAAAACCAACTTGACCTGCGCATGCTATACAGAAACCTTCATAAAAAATCTCTAGCTCTTATGGATGTTGAGATCGAACTAGATAGAATTTTTTAACTGAAAATCGATTTCGTATTTAATCGATAACATTAAAACGGGATGGGTTATCAAATTAAAACAAACTTGACCTGCGCATGCTATACAGGGACCTACATAACAAATTTCAAGCCTCTAGCTCTTATGGATGCTGAGATCACCGCGTTCACACATACGGACAGATGGACAGACAGACAGGTCTAAATCGGCTCGTCTTGGCTCCCTTATCAAGAATATATGTATACACTTTATGGAGTCTGCCACTCCTCCTTCTGATTTCCCATTTACAATGATATCAGGTATAACAAGTAAGAACACTCCAGTCGGTATAGGCCGACTAGGGGAAACCCTGAACCCAGCGAAGAACCGCTATTCCGCGAATACTGTTTCTTTTTTATGTTTGTACATAACAAGCAACATATATACACACACACAGACGCACGCACAACCACATGCTCTGAATATCGACTGCGTTTTAAATCGATAAAATTAAAACGGGATGAGTTATCGAATATTTAAAACCAACTTGAACTGAGCATGCTGTACAGGGACCTACATAAAAAATTTCAAATCTCTAGCTCTTATGGATGCTGAGATCGAATTAGATAGAATTTTTTAGCTGAATATCGATTTCGTATTTAATCGATAACATTAAAACGGGATGGGTTATCAAATTAAAACAAACTTGACCTGCGCATGCTATACAGGAACCTACATAACAAATTTCAAGCCTCTAGCTCTTATGGATGCTGAGATCACCGCGTTCACACATACGGACAGATGGACAGACAGACAGGTCTAAATCGGCTCGTCTTGGCTCCCTTATCAAGAATATATGTATACACTTTATGGAGTCTGCCACGCCTCCTTCTGATTTCCCATTTACAATGGTATCAGGTATAACAAGTAAGAACACTCCAGTCGGTATAGGCCGACTAGGGGAAACCCTGAACCCAGCGAAGAACCGCTATTCCGCGAATACTGTTTCTTTTTTATGTATGTACATAACAAGCAACATATACACACACACACACAGACGCACGCACAACCACATGCTCTGAATATCGACTGCGTTTTAAATCGATAAAATTAAAACGGGATGAGTTATCGAATATTTAAAACCAACTTGACCTGCGCATGCTATACAGAAACCTTCATAAAAAATTTCAAATCTCTAGCTCTTATGGATGCTGAGATCGAATTAGATAGATCTTTTTAGATTAATATCGATTTCGTATTTAATCGATAACATTAAAACGGGATGGGTTATCAAATTAAAACAAACTTGACCTGCGCATGCTATACAGGGACCTACATAACAAATTTCAAGCCTCTAGCTCTTATGGATGCTGAGATCACCGCGTTCACACATACGGACAGATGGACAGACAGACAGGTCTAAATCGGCTCGTCTTGGCTCCCTTATCAAGAATATATGTATACACTTTATTGGAGTCTGCCACGCCTCCTTTTGATTTCCAATTTACAATGGTATCAGGTATAACAAGTAAGAACACTCCAGTCGGTATAGGCCGACTAGGGGAAACCCTGAACCCAGCCAAGACCCGCTATTCCGCGAATACTGTTTCTTTTTTATGTTTGTACATAACAAGCAACATACACACACACACACAGACGCACGCACAACCACATGCTCTGAATATCGACTGCGTTTTAAATCGATCAAATTAAAACGTAATGAGTTATCGAGTATTTAAAACCAACTTGACCTGCGCATGCTATACAGAAACCTTCATAAAAAATTTCAAGTCTCTAGCTCTTATGGATGCTGAGATCGAATTAGATAGAATTTTTTAGCTGAATATCGATTTCGTATTTAATCGATAACATTAAAACGGGATGGGTTATCAAATTAAAACAAACTTGACCTGCGCATGCTATACAGGAACCTACATAACAAATTTCAAGTCTCTAGCTCTTATGGATGCTGAGATCGAATTAGATAGAATTTTTTAGCTGAATATCGATTTCGTATTTAATCGATAAACTTAAAACGGGATGGGTTATCAAATTAAAACAAACTTGACCTGCGCATGCTATACAGGAACCTACATAACAAATTTCAAGTCTCTAGCTCGAATGGATGCTGAGATCGCCGCGTTCACACATACGGACAGATGGACAGACAGACAGTTCTAAATCGGATCGTCTTGGCTCCTTTATGAAGAGTATATGTATACACTTTATGGAGTCTGCCACGCCTCCATTTACCATTTACAATGGTATTAGGTATAACAAGTAAGAACACTCCAGTCGGTATAGGCCGACTAGGGGAAACCCTGAACCCAGCGAAGAACCGCTATTCCGCAAATACTGTTATGTAGGTCTTTTATATGTATGTACATAACAAACAACATATACACGCACACACAGACGCACGCACAACCACATGCTCTGAATATCGACTGCGTTTTAAATCGATCAAATTAAAACGGGATGAGTTATCGAATATTTAAAACCAACTTTACCTGCGCATGCTATACAGAAACCTTCATAAAAAAATTTAAAGTCTCTAGCTCTTATGGATGCTGAGATCGAATTAGATAGAATTTTTTAGCTGAATATCGATTTCGTATTTAATCGATAACATTAAAACGGGATGGGTTATCAAATTAAAACAAACTTGACCTGCGCATGCTATACAGGAACCTACATAACAAATTTCAAGCCTCTAGCTCTTATGGATGCTGAGATCGCCGCGTTCACACATACGGACAGATGGACAGACAGATAGTTCTAAATCGGCTCGTCTTGGCTCCCTTATGAAGAATATATGTATACACTTTATGGAGTCTGCCACGCCTCCATCTGATTTCCCATTTACAATGGTATCAGGTATAACAAGTAAGAACACTCCAGTCGGTATAGGCCGACTAGGCGAAACCCTGAACCCAGCCAAGAACCGCTATTCCGCAAATACTGTTATGTAGGTCTTTTATATGTATGTACATAACAAGCAACATATACACACACACACAGACGCACGCACAACCACATGCTCTGAATATTGACTGCGTTTTAAATCGATAAAATTAAAACCGGATGAGTTATCGAATATTTAAAACCAACTTGACCTGCGCATGCTATACAGAAACCTTCATAAAAAATTTCAAGTCTCTAGCTCTTATGGATGCTGAGATCGAATTAGATAGAATTTTTAGCTGAATATCGATTTCGTATTTAATCGATAACATTAAAACGGGATGGGTTATCAAATTAAAACAAACTTGACCTGCGCATGCTATACAGGGACCTACATAACAAATTTCAAGCCTCTAGCTCTTATGGATGCTGAGATTACCGCGTTCACACATACGGACAGATGGACAGACAAACAGGTCTAAATCGGCTCGTCTTGGCTCCCTTATCAAGAATATATATATACACTGTATGGAGTCTGCCACGCCTCCCTCTGATTTCCCATTTACAATGGTATCAGGTATAACAAGTAAGAACACTCCAGTCTGTATAAGCCGACTAGGGGAAACCCTGAACACAGCGAAGAACCGCTATTCCGCGAATACTGTTTGTAGGTTTTTATATGTATGTACATAACAATCAACGTACACACAGACGCACGCACAACCACATGCTCTGAATATCGACTGCGGTTTAAATCGATAAAATTAAAACCGGATGAGTTATCGAATATTTAAAGCCAACTTGACCTGCGCATGCTATACAGAAACCTTCATAAAATGATCAAGTCTCTAGCTCTTATGGATGCTGAGATCGAATTAGATAGAATTTTTTAGCTGAATATCTATTTCGTATTTAATCGATAACATTAAAACGGGATGGGTTATCAAATTAAAACAAACTTGACCTGCACATGCTATACAGGGACCTACATAACAAATTTCAAGGCTCTAGCTCTTATGGATGCTGAGATCACCGCGTTCACACATACGGACAGATGGACAGACAGATAGGTCTAAATCGGCTCGTCTTGGCTCCCTTATCAAGAATATATGTATACACTTTATGGAGTCTGCCACTCCTCCTTCTGATTTCCCATTTACAATGGTATCAGGTATAGCAAGTAAGAATACTCCAGTCGGTATAGGCCGACTAGGGGAAACCCTGAACCCAGCGAAGAACCGCTATTCCGCGAATACTGTTTATTTTATATGTATGTACATAACAAGCAACGTACACACAGACGCACGCACAACCACATGCTCTGAATATCGACTGCGGTTTAAATCGATAAAATTAAAACCGGATGAGTTATCGAATATTTAAAGCCAACTTGACCTGATCATGCTATACAGGGACCTACATAACAAATTTCAAGTCTCTAGCTCTTATGGATGCTGAGATCACCGCGTTCACACATACGGACAGATGGACAGACAGACAGGTCTAAATCGGCTCGTCTTGGCTCCCTTATCAAGAATATATGTATACACTTTATGGAGTCTGCCACTCCTCCTTCTGAATTCCCATTTTCAATGGTATCCGGGTATAACAAGAAAGAAAACTTCAGTCGGTATAGGCCGACTAGGGGAAACCCTGAACCGCTATTCCGCGAATACTCTTTCTTTTATATGTATGTACATAACAAGCAACATATACACACACCCAGACGTGTGTTATATGTATGTACATAACAAGCAACATATACACACACACACAGACGCACGCACAACCACATGTCTGAATATCGATTGCGTTTTTAATCGATAACATTAAAACGGGATGAGTTATCGAATTTTTAAAAGAAAATTGACCTGCGCATGCTATACAGAAACCTATATAACTAATTTCATGTCTCTAGAAAGAAAATTGACCTGCGCATGCTATACAGAATTTCAAGTCTCTAGCTCTTATGGGTGCTGAGATTGAATTTGATTGAATTTTTTAGCTGAATATTGATTGCATATATAACCGATAACATTAAAACGGGATGAGTTATCGAATGTTTTAAAACAAACTTGACCTGCGCTTGCCATACAAGGACCTACATAAAAAGTTTAAAGTTTTTAGCTCTTATGGATACTGAGATCGCAGCGTTCACACTTATGGATAGATGGACAGACAGACAGGGCTAAATCGATTCGTCTTTTCTGATCAAGAATATATATAAGAATATATATACTTTATGTGGTCTGCCACGCCTCCTCCTCCCTGTCACATACATTTAAAGAAAACCATTATACCCTAATTTTCCATTTTCAATGGTATCTGGGTATAACAAGTAAGAAAACTCTAGTCGTTGACGGCCGACTAGGGAACACGCTGAACCCAGCGAAGAACCGCTATTCCGCGAATATTGTTTCTTTTATATGTATGTACATCACAAGCAACACATACACACACACACAGTCGCACGCACAACCACGCGCTCTGAATATCGATTGTGTTTCTAATCGATAACATTAAACAGGGATTCGTTATCGAATTGTTAAAACAAACTTGACCTGAGCATGCTATACAGAAACTTACATAAAAAGTTCAAAGTTTCTAGCTCTTATGGATACTGAGATCGCAGCGTTCACACTTATGGATAGATGGACAGACAGACAGGGCTAAATCGATTCGTCTTTTCTGATCAAGAATATATATAAGAATATATATACTTTATGTGGTCTGCCACGCCTCCTCCTCCCTGTCACATACATTTAAAGAAAACCATTATACCCTAATTTCCCATTTTCAATGGTATCTGGGTATAACAAGTAAGAAAACTCCATTCGTTGACGGCCGACTAGGGGAAACGCTGAACCCAGCGAAGAACCGCTATTCCGCGAATATTGTTTCTTTTATATGTATGTACATCACAAGCAACACATACACACACACACAGACGCACGCACAACCACGCGCTCTGAATATCGATTGCGTTTTTAATCGATAACATTAAAGCGGGATAAGTTATCGAATTTTTAAAACAAAATTGACCTGCTCATGGTATACAGAAACCTACATACAAAGTGTGAAGTCGCTAGCTGTTATGGATGCTGAGATCGAAGCGTTCACACATACGGACAGATGGGCAGACAGACAAGGCTAAATCGATTCGTCTTGTCTGATCAAGAATATATATACATTATGGGGTCTGCCACGCCTCCTTCTCCTTGTTACATATATTTAAACAAAACTATTATTCCCTGATTTCCATTTTCAATGGTATCATGACCATATTATGAGAACCGGTATTTCACGAATACTGTTTCTTTTAATGTATGTACATCACAAGCAACATATACACACGCACGCACAAGCACATGCTCTCCTCTGACGTAGCAACTGCGCTTGGGCTGCATAAACGCATATTTATTTATTTATTTATTTATTTATTTATTATATAGTTGACAAAACGAGTGTCACTAATAAGTAATTAAAGTAAAAGCCTAAAATTAAACAAAATTTTATCAATGATATCACCACCCGCTGGGGGTGTTTTATTTGCCATGCCGGCGAGCTATGCCCCGAATCACAGCCAAAATGGTTAGTGATATCATTGAACTATGAAAGATAGGGAGTGAAGAAATTAAAATATTTAGTTAAAAATTAATTTACAAACATAGCTTAACCAAAAAACAGGAGAAGAAGAACAATATTTATGTATTTAGAGAAATGAGAAAACACAACACAAGTAGGAAGAATTGCCAATTCCTGTACATTCTCACTCTTGGGCCCTGTGTGTGATTTCTCTGAGGTAAGCTGAAAGCAAGGATTTTATTAAAGAAAGAGAGAGTTCTGAAGCAAATACATAAAAATATTTATTATAGGTAGTACATAAGACCTGAAACGCACTATGCAAGGAGTAATCAGAAGTACATATAGGTAAATATAGAGGACGAAAGTGACGGGAAATACGAGAAGGTACTACAAAATTAATTTGCTTTAAAAGAGCAGGCGAATCAGTATTACCACTAATCAAATTATGTAGAAAAGCAATACCCAAGACTGTTCTACGGTTTATTAGTGACGGAAGATCTATAAGAAGAAGCCTACTATGATAAGAGGGTAAGCGAAGGTTACGATCCCAGTTAAGATTGCGTAACGCAAAGAGAAGAAACTGTTTCTGAACCGATTCTATACGGTCCTGATACAATTTATGCTGTGGCGACCATATAACTGAACAATATTCCAAAATTGGTCGAACCAGCGAAACAAAAAGGAGTTTGGTAACAAACGGGTCATTAAATTCTTTCGACCATCGTTTAATAAAGCCAAGAACACTTTTGGCTTCATTAATGATGGTTGATATATGGGAATTGAAACTAAGTTTAGAGTCAAAGAGCACCCCAAGATCTTTCATTGTAGAAATACGTTGCAAGGAATCATTACTGATTTTATTATGAGCAGTATATGGACAAATGCGACTAAAGGTCATTGTCATACATTTGGAGCAATTCAACTGCAATTGATTAGCCTTACACCAACATTGAAAGGAATCAAGATCATCTTGTAATCGTAGATGATCCAGTGAATTGTTGTATGAGAGACAGAGTTTTACATCATCTGCATACATAAAAACCTTTGAATGAGAAATACAATTCGGAAGGTCATTTATAAAAAGGGAGAATAGAAGAGGGCCCAAATGACTACCCTGAGGCACACCCGATGAGACGAATATGACCTTCGAAATAGATGTTCTTAACAAAACTCTTTGGGTTCTACCCTTTAAATAGAAAGCTATCCAAGACAGAAGTTTACGCGAAATGGTCAAGCTTTTGAAGTAAAATATCATGCTGAACTGAGTCAAATGCCTTACTAAAGTCAGTATATATAACATCAGTCTGCATTTTATTTAAAAAGCTTTCGTTGATTAGAGATGAAAATTCTAATAGGTTAGTTGAGGTTGATCGATTCTGAACAAAGCCATGCTGAGATGGTGAAATAATCGATTTGCAAAAATGTTGCAAGTTCGAAGTTATCATTTTTTCAAATAACTTCGGAATAACAGAAAGCTTCGCAATACCTCTATAATTAGAAATATCAGATCTTCCTCCTTTTTTATACAGAGGAATAATAAATGATTCTTTCCAAATTGAAGGGAATACTGAGGTATTAAGGGACAAATTAAACAGTTTTAATAAAGGTGACCGCAAAGAAACACTGCATTCTTTAATCAAACAACTTGGAATACCATATGTTGTGAATAATTAAATATTTAATTATATTATTTTTCTGGGTGGACTTTCTTATTCAAACTTTCAGGGTATGATTAAGTTATTCATAAGTGCATAAGTGCCGAAGCACAAGTCTCTAGTATTTGTAATACATGGTGTGCCAATTTTTGGTAAAAGGGGCGTAAGTCGTTAACAAAAATTGAAATTGTGTTAATCACACATAAAACTAAACACAAATTTTGAACACTGTAGCTAGAAAGTTCAATTATCCAAAACTTTTTAGCTGAATATCAATTTCGACGCGTTCACACATACGGACAGACGTCGCGGCTTATCTCCCTGATCAAGAATATATATTCTGTATGGGGTCTGCCACACCTCCTTTTCCCTGTTACATACATTTCAACAAAACCATTATATCCTGATTTCCCATTTTCAATGGGATCTGGGTATAAAAATGAAAATACATCCACGAAATGTAATCAAATGTAATAAGAAAAGTTATACAATCAAAACACTAACAATAAGAACAACTCTGGGCAAACTAGGGTTTCTCACATGAGTGTGGACACTCAAAATAGCGGGACGGTCTTTGTGGAAGTAGGGACTTTAAATGAAACAGAACAAAGTGACGAAGAAGCAAATTTCTTAAGAGTGAAAGAAGACGAAATAAATCTCGAAGAAAACGAACTTACCCTTGAGGAATTTTGAAAATACTGACAAAGATAATACAAGAGACTTGTGCTACGGCACAATTTTTCGCAACATAGGCGTTTTTGCAGCCTATGCGCAGTTGCTACGTCAACTGCACAGTTGGCAGAGCATGTGCTTGTGCATGCGTGTGTGTGTGGTATGTGTTGCTTGCGATGTACATACATACAAAATAAACAGAATTCGCGGAATAGCGGTTCTTCGCTGGTTTCAGGGCATCTGCAAGATGGGCGTAAGCGACTGGAGTTTTCTTACTTGTATATAAAAAGTAATCAAAAATAAATAACGGGCTCACAATTTAAAGCAACATAGAACGAATTTGCATATCAAACCCAAATGAAATTTTATTTCTACATATGTCACATTGAGACTGCTAACTTGTACGAATATGCTGTCCGTTGGTAGCCGAATCGCTCACATACAATGTATTGAAAACCTTGCGGATCGGATTTTACTGCGCATTTATTAGATATGTTTATTCCCGTCCCTCCGCCCGACTGTGTGAACGTAGCGATTTCGTAAACCACAGAATCAAGAGAGCTGAAGAGTTTTTTTTCAAAAATTATATAACTCTTCCCATTCTCTTTTTTATGAATACAAACACTTTGTAATATTTGGATTTTGGGTGCCACGCCCCCTTCGCAATAAATTTTCAAAAAACGCATTTCAAATACTAGAGAGAAGTTATTAAACATTTAATTTTCCACAGCATAGGCGTCTTGCAGTCCAAGCGCAGTCGCTACGTCAACTGCGCAGACGCCTGTTTGGAGGAGGACGGGCAGTCCGAAGCTTCAGCAACTGCCGAGATCTTCAATAATAGGGGCAGTGCCAACAGTTGAACGAATTCGCGAATTCGATTGTTTCATATAAGTGTGTTAATTTATTTGTATATGGTGTTTTATATGGAATATTGTATTTATAGACGAACCAATGCCACGACATAAGCTAATGGCAACGTTGATGCGATTTTTAAAGACGAAGTCAGGATTTGTATTTTACTTGACACCTTGCATTATTCACGAACAACTTAAGACTAACATAATGTGTGTCTATGGAATTAAAATTGGCTTTATCTGAATGTTTTCAACTTTCGGGTGGTGCATGTTTCTGGGGATTTGTTTCGATCGATGCCGATCGATGGCGGAACAAATTTCGCTATGGGGGCCAGCTTTTAGATATCGTGGACGTAATCAGTATGATTATGTCATTTTAAATTTACTTGTGTTAACTCGATAATTGTGGCTTCTTGTTGTTGTTCTTCTGGTTGAAGTGATGGTGTTTTGGGCGAATTTGCATCTTAATTTTTTTTTCGGATTATTATTAATATTATGTAAAAATATTATTACAAGACATCATACTTGATAGATTTAATTTTAATAATACAATAATATAAGATCAACTTTTGGTTGATAATAGTTTTTGCTTATAATTATGTCATTTATTTCTAAATTTGCATTGATTGATAAAAGATTAAAAATTTTTTGGCAATTTTGTCTTATAATTTTTTCTTTGCCATTGGTTTTGTGTGTAATAGAATTTTTGATACGAATTTATTATATTATTGGTTTATTGTCTCAATTATTAAATAGGTTATTATCTTTTTCATAATAGGAAGTAGTGCTAATGTGCTCAATTTGATAACCATTGTGATCGGGATATGGGATAATTTTGATTGTGTTAGTAGATTGAAAGTCAATTGGGATACAATTAGTATTATATTATCTTGGTAGATGTAGTAGTAGTAGACGCTGTAAAGTCTCTCATAAGTAAGTAATTTTGAAAACGATAGTATGATTATAAAGTAGAAACCTGTGGGATTTGAATTAGGTTAATTTTTATACCCTCAGCCCATTGAAAATGTGAAATCAGGGAATAATGTTTTTGTGAAAATGTATGTAACAGGCAGAAGGAGACGTCGCAGACCATACAAAGTATATATATTCTTGATCAGCTCGATGAGCTGAGTTGATATAGCCCTGTCCGTCTGTCCGTCCGTCCGTCCGTCCGTCCGTCCGTCCGTCCGTCCGTCCGTCCGTCCGTCCCTCCGTCTGTGTGAACGCAGCGATCTCGTAAACCACAGAAGCTAGAGAGCTGAAATTTGACATGTATACTCCTGAATACCATACTCTATACGAGTTTTTTTCAAAAATTCGATAACTCTTCCCGTTCTCTTTTTATCGATAAATTTCGATAACTTTTCGTCTCTTTTACGTACCATAAGAGCTAGAGACCTGAAATTCACTATGTAGATTCCTGTTGTGAATACAGACATTTTGTAATTTTTTGATTTTGGATGCCACGCCCCCTTCGCCCTAAATTTGCAAAAAACGCATTTCAAATACTAGAGACTTGTGCTTCGGCACATACACACATATGAATAACATAATCATGCACTGAAAGTTTGAATAAAAAAGTCCTGCTAGAAAAGAAAAGTTATTAAACATTTAATTTCCCATAGCGTAGGCGTTTTGCAGCCCAAGCGCAGTCGCTACGTCAACTGTACAGTTGGCAGAGCGTATGCTTGAGTGTGCGTCTGTGTGTGTGTATATGTTGCTTGCAATATATGTATATTTAAACTAAGCATAGAATATTTGAAGTATCGGCACTTCGCAGGGCTCAGGGTATCTCCTAGTCGAGCCATCTCGACTAGAGCATTCTTACTTGTTTTAAATTGTGTTTTATAGTAACGTGTAATTCTATTTCTTCTATTCCTCAACTAACGCATTTTTTAGTTCAGACTTGTTCGAAAATTTTCGTTTTCCAATATTTTTTTTCCAAAATGGACCACAAATTCTCAATCTCATTTAAATCTGGCGACTGGGCTGGTGGTTTCATGACATGCGGGCAGTTCCAGAT
Organism: Drosophila peninsularis; assembly: GCA_035047485.1. Taxonomy (NCBI): domain Eukaryota; kingdom Metazoa; phylum Arthropoda; class Insecta; order Diptera; family Drosophilidae; genus Drosophila; species Drosophila peninsularis. Next base: position 37,007 of record JAWNPN010000030.1, read on the forward strand.
CAGCCAGATCTGACAATGCCCGCCGTATGCTTAGTGTCGTTGACTTGGTAGAATCTTAAGTTCTCTTTTATGCCCAGTTTCTCAGTTTCCATCAAATTGGACTTAAAAAATATCGAGGTATTTGCCTTTATCCATAGTTTCAATGAACTCCAAGTTCCCAACGCCGGCTGCTGACATACAGGCCCAAACCATAACGTTGCCTCCGCCATGCTTTACTGTAGCCCTCACATGTTTTGCGTCTGTGTTAGGCTTACGCCACATGAGGGCCCATCCGGCCCAAATAAATTAAATTTGGACTCGTCACATAATAAAATAGTGTTCCAGAATCCAATGTCCTAGTAAAAGTTCTCCTGGGCAAATTTTAGGCGACACTTCTTGTTTTTATCTCTTATAAAATGCTTCTTGCGTGATACTCTGGCATTAAAGTCATTTTCCCGAAGCACACGGCGAATAGTTTCTGGGTGGAATGACTTGCCCAACTCCTCCTTAACATTACTGGGCACTTGTCGAGCCGATAGTCTTGGGTTGTCCTGGATTTTTCTCGAAATACATTCCTCGTCCTTAGGATTACAAATTTTTTCGGAGCATTTTTACCGTTATCGTGGGTTCTATTTTCATTTACAAATCGGTATATGATGCTTGTAACTGTAGAATCGCTAAACCCAATGCCCATTTTTAAAGTATTTGAGAGAAAGTTCCCGCTGCTCAATAGTTGTACGTGGTCTCATTTTGCTAAATTCACTATTCTGCAAGTTGAGCTCTCAAAATTCAGCACAATTTTATTTCATCAGACTGCCAAAACACTGAATAAAGTATAGAACAAAAATCTACCTTTGAATTATAAAATAACGGATCTTTGAACAGCTGCAAAATTTGTGGTTGAAATAAGATTTTATTGCCCAACAAACTTTTTTTATGATGCTGGTTGAAATAAGATGTGACTCACTGTATATAACATCAGTTTGAATTTGAAAAGTCATGCTGAGATGGTGAAATAATCGATTTGCAAAAATTTTGCAAGTTCGAAGTTGTAATTTTTTGCTATAATTTCGGAATAGCAGAAAGCTTCGCAATACCTCTATAATTAGAAATCCACCTTTTTATACCCTGAGCCCATTGAAAATGGGAAATCAGGGTATAATGTTTTTGTGAAAATGTATGTAACAGGCAGAAGGAGACGTCGCAGACCATACAAAGTATATATATTCTTGATCAGCTCGATGAGCTGAGTTGAAATAGCCGTGTCCGTCTGTCCGTCCGTCCGTCCGTCCGTCCGTCCGTCCGTCCGTCTGTGTGAACGCAGCGATCTCGTAAACCACAGAAGCTAGAGAGCTGAAATTTGACATGTATACTCCTGAATACCATATGCTATACGAGTTTTTTTTTCAAAAATTCGATAACTCTTCCCGTTCTCTTTTTATCGATAAATTTCGATAACTTTTCGTCTCTTTTACGTACCGTAAGAGCTAGAGACCTGAAATTCACTATGTAGATTCCTGTTGTGAATACAGACATTTTGTAATTTTTGGATTTTGGATGCCACGCCCCCTTCGCCCTAAATTTGCAAAAAACGCATTTCAAATACTAGAGACTTGTGCTTCGGCACATACACACATATGAATAACATAATCATGCCCTGAAAGTTTGAATAAAAAAGTCCTGCTAGAAAAGAAAAGTTATTAAACATTTAATTTCCCATAGCGTAGGCGTTTTGCAGCCCAAGCGCAGTCGCTACGTCAACTGTACAGTTGGCAGAGCGTATGCTTGAGTGTGCGTCTGTGTGTGTGTATATGTTGCTTGCAATATATGTATATTTAAACTAAGCATAGAATATTTGAAGTATCGGCACTTCGCAGGGCTCAGGGTATCTCCTAGTCGAGCCATCTCGACTAGAGCATTCTTACTTGTTTTAAATTGTGTTTTATAGTAACGTGTAATTCTATTTCTTCTATTCCTCAACTAACGCATTTTTTAGTTCAGACTTGTTCGAAAATTTTCGTTTTCCAATATTTTTTTTCCAAAATGGACCACAAATTCTCAATCTCATTTAAATCTGGCGACTGGGCTGGTGGTTTCATGACATGCGGGCAGTTCCAGATCAGCCAGATCTGACAATGCCCGCCGTATGCTTAGTGTCGTTGACTTGGTAGAATCTTAAGTTCTCTTTTATGCCCAGTTTCTCAGTTTCCATCAAATTGGACTTAAAAAATATCGAGGTATTTGCCTTTATCCATAGTTTCAATGAACTCCAAGTTCCCAACGCCGGCTGCTGACATACAGGCCCAAACCATAACGTTGCCTCCGCCATGCTTTACTGTAGCCCTCACATGTTTTGCGTCTGTGTTAGGCTTACGCCACATGAGGGCCCATCCGGCCCAAATAAATTAAATTTGGACTCGTCACATAATAAAATAGTGTTCCAGAATCCAATGTCCTAGTAAAAGTTCTCCTGGGCAAATTTTAGGCGACACTTCTTGTTTTTATCTCTTATAAAATGCTTCTTGCGTGATACTCTGGCATTAAAGTCATTTTCCCGAAGCACACGGCGAATAGTTTCTGGGTGGAATGACTTGCCCAACTCCTCCTTAACATTACTGGGCACTTGTCGAGCCGATAGTCTTGGGTTGTCCTGGATTTTTCTCGAAATACATTCCTCGTCCTTAGGATTACAAATTTTTTCGGAGCATTTTTACCGTTATCGTGGGTTCTATTTTCATTTACAAATCGGTATATGATGCTTGTAACTGTAGAATCGCTAAACCCAATGCCCATTTTTAAAGTATTTGAGAGAAAGTTCCCGCTGCTCAATAGTTGTACGTGGTCTCATTTTGCTAAATTCACTATTCTGCAAGTTGAGCTCTCAAAATTCAGCACATTTTTATTTCATCAGACTGCTAAAACACTGAATAAAGTATAGAACAAAAATCTACCTTTGAATTATAAAATAACGGATCTTTGAACAGCTGCAAAATTTGTGGTTGAAATAAGATTTTATTGCCCAACAAACTTTTTTTATGATGCTGGTTGAAATAAGATGTGACTCACTGTATATAACATCAGTTTGAATTTGAAAAGTCATGCTGAGATGGTGAAATAATCGATTTGCAAAAATTTTGCAAGTTCGAAGTTGTAATTTTTTGCTATAATTTCGGAATAGCAGAAAGCTTCGCAATACCTCTATAATTAGAAATCCACCTTTTTATACCCTGAGCCCATTGAAAATGGGAAATCAGGGTATAATGTTTTTGTGAAAATGTATGTAACAGGCAGAAGGAGACGTCGCAGACCATACAAAGTATATATATTCTTGATCAGCTCGATGAGCTGAGTTGAAATAGCCGTGTCCGTCTGTCCGTCCGTCCGTCCGTCCGTCCGTCCGTCCGTCCGTCCGTCTGTGTGAACGCAGCGATCTCGTAAACCACAGAAGCTAGAGAGCTGAAATTTGACATGTATACTCCTGAATACCATATGCTATACGAGTTTTTTTTTCAAAAATTCGATAACTCTTCCCGTTCTCTTTTTATCGATAAATTTCGATAACTTTTCGTCTCTTTTACGTACCGTAAGAGCTAGAGACCTGAAATTCACTATATAGATTCCTGTTGTGAATACAGACATTTTGTAATTTTTGGATTTTGGATGCCACGCCCCCTTCGCCCTAAATTTGCAAAAAACGCATTTCAAATACTAGAGACTTGTGCTTCGGCACATACACACATATGAATAACATAATCATGCCTTGAAAGTCCGAATAAAAAAGTCCTGCTAGAAAAAAAGTTATTAAACATTTAATTTCGACAACATCAGCGTCTTGCAGCCCAAGCGCACTCGCTACGTCAACTGCGCAGTTGGCAGAGCGTGTGCTTGAGCGTGCTTCTGTGTGTGTGTGTGTGTGTGTGTGTTGCTTGCAATATATGTATATGTACACTAAGCATAGAATATTTGAAGTATCGGCACTTCGCAGGGCTCAGGGTATCTCCTAGTCGAGCCATCTCGACTAGAGCATTCTTACTTGTTTATACAGAGGGATAATAAATGATTCTTTCCAAATTGAAGGGAATACCGACTTATAAAGGGAGAAATAAAACAGTTTTAATAAAGGTGATCGCAAAGAAACACTGCATTCTTTAATCATACAACTAGAAATACCATCTGCTCCAGGAGAGAAAGATGATTTCAACGTCCGAATAGCGGATAAGAGAGAAGCAATAATGGAATTTACATTCATTATGGCAGAAGAGTAAGTGGATTGGAAGAAATCTGCAAATAGATCAGAGGCATCTTGATCATTACAGGTCTTGTCTAAACCGAAGAAAAATGAAGAGGGCAAAGGATAGAATTTAAAGTACTATAAAATATAGAATCTGCTAAATCGCCCTCAGTTGCTTCCTATAAATGGGACCAGTCTGTAGCATTAATGAGATCATTAAGCAAAACTAAGTTACATTTATTAAAACAACGACGTTGTTTAAATGATAAGGACGTTGAAATTAGTGGACAGTAAATAGGTATTAAAACCTCTAAACTCGGATGATGTATATCCTCAGGAATACAAAAGGAAGGTGATCTTATAACCCTAATGATGGCATCATCATTAGTAAAAACAAGATCAAGAGATCGATTCAAATGATTTGAGATCGAGTTCATCTGAAACATGGAAAGGTTAAACAATTCATCAAAAAGATAATGATCCATTTTTGGAATAAGATGATTTGAATTGAGAGATGAGGCCCAAGAAGCGTTTGGTATATTAAAATCACCCAATACAAGAAACAGGTCGTTATCTTGAACATACCCATACATTTCTTTAATACAATATATATATGTTGACTATAAACTTGTAAATCAGAAGAGGGAGGTATATATGAACAAGTAACGTACAGGGAACAAGACTGGAGAGTTATTTTAACTCCAATAATCTCAACATTGTGAAGTGATGAGAAGGTAAAAGATTCCGAGAGAAAGTGGGATTTAACAGCTATTAAAACTCCACCCCCTCTACGTGACAAACGATCAAGTCTATAAATAGCGAAATTATCTGAAAGAACCTCACTGTTATAAACATTTGGAGTTAACCATGTCTCAGTGAGGGCAATAAGTTCAGATTTTACACTAAAGCTATACAGAAAAAGACTTCTTAATTTGGAATTAAGGCCACGAACATTTTGGTATATTGAGGATAGCTGCGGAGAAATTAGTTTTTTGATACAGCCTCAAATGAAGGTTGTACCGAATCAGAAATCAAAGAGACCGGGGAAATTCTGTTCCGAATCTTCTGTTTGAATTCATGCACAACTACATGGGGTGGCCAAAATTTGGAGTCAAATATAGTTGCGAAGAATTCTATAGGTACATTTATTTTAAATGAGGCAATTTCACGAGGAGTTGTAAAATTGAACTTCGAAATAAAAACCTTAGCTTTAGTTTTGCTTTCAATAAAAGCAGACACAGCCTATCATGTAGTATCTGATGAAAGCCTAGATAAGAAAACTTGCTTTCGAGGAGACACAACAGATAAATAGGGTACAGTAGGGTCAAGAGCAGATGTCTAAATGTTTCTCTTAGGTTGAACTACACTCGGAGTAACTTTAACTTTTTATACCCTGAGCCCATTGAAAATGGGAAATCAGGGTATAATGTTTTTGTGAAAATGTATGTAACAGGCAGAAGGAGACGTCGCAGACCATACAAAGTATATATATTCTTGATCAGCTCGATGAGCTGAGTTGAAATAGCCGTGTCCGTCTGTCCGTCCGTCCGTCCGTCCGTCCGTCCGTCTGTGTGAACGCAGCGATCTCGTAAACCACAGAAGCTAGAGAGCTGAAATTTGACATGTATACTCCTGAATACCATACGCTATACGAGTTTTTTTTTCAAAAATTCGATAACTCTTCCCGTTCTCTTTTTATCGATAAATTTCGATAACTTTTCGTCTCTTTTACGTACCGTAAGAGCTAGAGACCTGAAATTCACTATGTAGATTCCTGTTGTGAATACAGACATTTTGTAATTTTTGGATTTTGGATGCCACGCCCCCTTCGCCCTAAATTTGCAAAAAACGCATTTCAAATACTAGAGACTTGTGCTTCGGCACATACACACATATGAATAACATAATCATGCCTTGAAAGTCCGAATAAAAAAGTCCTGCTAGAAAAAAAGTTATTAAACATTTAATTTCGACAACATCAGCGTCTTGCAGCCCAAGCGCACTCGCTACGTCAACTGCGCAGTTGGCAGAGCGTGTGCTTGAGCGTGCTTCTGTGTGTGTGTGTGTGTGTTGTTGCTTGCAATATATGTATATGTACACTAAGCATAGAATATTTGAAGTATCGGCACTTCGCAGGGCTCAGGGTATCTCCTAGTCGAGCCATCTCGACTAGAGCATTCTTACTTGTTTATACAGAGGGATAATAAATGATTCTTTCCAAATTGAAGGGAATACCGACTTATAAAGGGAGAAATAAAACAGTTTTAATAAAGGTGATCGCAAAGAAACACTGCATTCTTTAATCATACAACTAGAAATACCATCTGCTCCAGGAGAGAAAGATGATTTCAACGTCCGAATAGCGGATAAGAGAGAAGCAATAATGGAATTTACATTCATTATGGCAGAAGAGTAAGTGGATTGGAAGAAATCTGCAAATAGATCAGAGGCATCTTGATCATTACAGGTCTTGTCTAAACCGAAGAAAAATGAAGAGGGCAAAGGATAGAATTTAAAGTACTATAAAATATAGAATCTGCTAAATCGCCCTCAGTTGCTTCCTATAAATGGGACCAGTCTGTAGCATTAATGAGATCATTAAGCAAAACTAAGTTACATTTATTAAAACAACGACGTTGTTTAAATGATAAGGACGTTGAAATTAGTGGACAGTAAATAGGTATTAAAACCTCTAAACTCGGATGATGTATATCCTCAGGAATACAAAAGGAAGGTGATCTTATAACCCTAATGATGGCATCATCATTAGTAAAAACAAGATCAAGAGATCGATTCAAATGATTTGAGATCGAGTTCATCTGAAACATGGAAAGGTTAAACAATTCATCAAAAAGATAATGATCCATTTTTGGAATAAGATGATTTGAATTGAGAGATGAGGCCCAAGAAGCGTTTGGTATATTAAAATCACCCAATACAAGAAACAGGTCGTTATCTTGAACATACCCATACATTTCTTTAATACAATATATATATGTTGACTATAAACTTGTAAATCAGAAGAGGGAGGTATATATGAACAAGTAACGTACAGGGAACAAGACTGGAGAGTTATTTTAACTCCAATAATCTCAACATTGTGAAGTGATGAGAAGGTAAAAGATTCCGAGAGAAAGTGGGATTTAACAGCTATTAAAACTCCACCCCCTCTACGTGACAAACGATCAAGTCTATAAATAGCGAAATTATCTGAAAGAACCTCACTGTTATAAACATTTGGAGTTAACCATGTCTCAGTGAGGGCAATAAGTTCAGATTTTACACTAAAGCTATACAGAAAAAGACTTCTTAATTTGGAATTAAGGCCACGAACATTTTGGTATATTGAGGATAGCTGCGGAGAAATTAGTTTTTTGATACAGCCTCAAATGAAGGATGTACCGAATCAGAAATCAAAGAGACCGGGGAAATTCTGTTCCGAATCTTCTGTTTGAATTCATGCACAACTACATGGGGTGGCCAAAATTTGGAGTCAAATATAGTTGCGAAGAATTCTATAGGTACATTTATTTTAAATGAGGCAATTTCACGAGGAGTTGTAAAATTGAACTTCGAAATAAAAACCTTAGCTTTAGTTTTGCTTTCAATAAAAGCAGACACAGCCTATCATGTAGTATCTGATGAAAGCCTAGATAAGAAAACTTGCTTTCGAGGAGACACAACAGATAAATAGGGTACAGTAGGGTCAAGAGCAGATGTCTAAATGTTTCTCTTAGGTTGAACTACACTCGGAGTAACTTTAACTTTTTATACCCTGAGCCCATTGAAAATGGGAAATCAGGGTATAATGTTTTTGTGAAAATGTATGTAACAGGCAGAAGGAGACGTCGCAGACCATACAAAGTATATATATTCTTGATCAGCTCGATGAGCTGAGTTGAAATAGCCGTGTCCGTCTGTCCGTCCGTCCGTCCGTCCGTCCGTCCGTCTGTGTGAACGCAGCGATCTCGTAAACCACAGAAGCTAGAGAGCTGAAATTTGACATGTATACTCCTGAATACCATACGCTATACGAGTTTTTTTTTCAAAAATTCGATAACTCTTCCCGTTCTCTTTTTATCGATAAATTTCGATAACTTTTCGTCTCTTTTACGTACCGTAAGAGCTAGAGACCTGAAATTCACTATGTAGATTCCTGTTGTGAATACAGACATTTTGTAATTTTTGGATTTTGGATGCCACGCCCCCTTCGCCCTAAATTTGCAAAAAACGCATTTCAAATACTAGAGACTTGTGCTTCGGCACATACACACATATGAATAACATAATCATGCCCTGAAAGTTTGAATAAAAAAGTCCTGCTAGAAAAGAAAAGTTATTAAACATTTAATTTCCCATAGCGTAGGCGTTTTGCAGCCCAAGCGCAGTCGCTACGTCAACTGCACAGTTGGCAGAGCGTATGCTTGAGTGTGCGTCTGTGTGTGTGTATATGTTGCTTGCAATATATGTATATGTAAACTAAGCATAGAATATTTGAAGTATCGGCACTTCGCAGGGCTCAGGGTATCTCCTAGTCGAGCCATCTCGACTAGAGCATTCTTACTTGTTTTAAATTGTGTTTTATAGTAACGTGTAATTCTATTTCTTCTATTCCTCAACTAACGCATTTTTTAGTTCAGACTTGTTCGAAAATTTTCGTTTTCCAATATTTTTTTCCAAAATGGACCACAAATTCTCAATCTCATTTAAATCTGGCGACTGGGCTGGTGGTTTCATGACATGCGGGCAGTTCCAGATCAGCCAGATCTGACAATGCCCGCCGTATGCTTAGTGTCGTTGACTTGGTAGAATCTTAAGTTCTCTTTTATGCCCAGTTTCTCAGTTTCCACCAAATTGGACTTAAAAAATATCGAGGTATTTGCCTTTATCCATAGTTTCAATGAACTCCAAGTTCCCAACGCCGGCTGCTGACATACAGGCCCAAACCATAACGTTGCCTCCGCCATGCTTTACTGTAGCCCTCACATGTTTTGCGTCTGTGTTAGGCTTACGCCACATGAGGGCCCATCCGGCCCAAATAAATTAAATTTGGACTCGTCACATAATAAAATAGTGTTCCAGAATCCAATGTCCTAGTAAAAGTTCTCCTGGGCAAATTTTAGGCGACACTTCTTGTTTTTATCTCTTATAAAATGCTTCTTGCGTGATACTCTGGCATTAAAGTCATTTTCCCGAAGCACACGGCGAATAGTTTCTGGGTGGAATGACTTGCCCAACTCCTCCTTAACATTACTGGGCACTTGTCGAGCCGATAGTCTTGGGTTGTCCTGGATTTTTCTCGAAATACATTCCTCGTCCTTAGGATTACAAATTTTTTCGGAGCATTTTTACCGTTATCGTGGGTTCTATTTTCATTTACAAATCGGTATATGATGCTTGTAACTGTAGAATCGCTAAACCCAATGCCCATTTTTAAAGTATTTGAGAGAAAGTTCCCGCTGCTCAATAGTTGTACGTGGTCTCATTTTGCTAAATTCACTATTCTGCAAGTTGAGCTCTCAAAATTCAGCACATTTTTATTTCATCAGACTGCTAAAACACTGAATAAAGTATAGAACAAAAATCTACCTTTGAATTATAAAATAACGGATCTTTGAACAGCTGCAAAATTTGTGGTTGAAATAAGATTTTATTGCCCAACAAACTTTTTTTATGATGCTGGTTGAAATAAGATGTGACTCACTGTATATAACATCAGTTTGAATTTGAAAAGTCATGCTGAGATGGTGAAATAATCGATTTGCAAAAATTTTGCAAGTTCGAAGTTGTAATTTTTTGCTATAATTTCGGAATAGCAGAAAGCTTCGCAATACCTCTATAATTAGAAATCCACCTTTTTATACCCTGAGCCCATTGAAAATGGGAAATCAGGGTATAATGTTTTTGTGAAAATGTATGTAACAGGCAGAAGGAGACGTCGCAGACCATACAAAGTATATATATTCTTGATCAGCTCGATGAGCTGAGTTGAAATAGCCGTGTCCGTCTGTCCGTCCGTCCGTCCGTCCGTCCGTCCGTCTGTGTGAACGCAGCGATCTCGTAAACCACAGAAGCTAGAGAGCTGAAATTTGACATGTATACTCCTGAATACCATACGCTATACGAGTTTTTTTTTCAAAAATTCGATAACTCTTCCCGTTCTCTTTTTATCGATAAATTTCGATAACTTTTCGTCTCTTTTACGTACCGTAAGAGCTAGAGACCTGAAATTCACTATGTAGATTCCTGTTGTGAATACAAACATTTTGTAATTTTTGGATTTTGGATGCCACGCACCCTTCGCCCTAAATTTGCAAAAAAACGCATTTGAAATACTAGAGACTTGTGCTTCGGCACATACACACATATGAATAACATAATCATGCCCTGAAAGTTTGAATAAAAAAGTCCTGCTAGAAAAGAAAAGTTATTAAACATTTAATTTCCCATAGCGTAGGCGTTTTGCAGCCCAAGCGCAGTCGCTACGTCAACTGCACAGTTGGCAGAGCGTATGCTTGAGTGTGCGTCTGTGTGTGTGTATATGTTGCTTGCAATATATGTATATGTAAACTAAGCATAGAATATTTGAAGTATCGGCACTTCGCAGGGCTCAGGGTATCTCCTAGTCGAGCCATCTCGACTAGAGCATTCTTACTTGTTTTAAATTGTGTTTTATAGTAACGTGTAATTCTATTTCTTCTATTCCTCAACTAACGCATTTTTTAGTTCAGACTTGTTCGAAAATTTTCGTTTTCCAATATTTTTTTCCAAAATGGACCACAAATTCTCAATCTCATTTAAATCTGGCGACTGGGCTGGTGGTTTCATGACATGCGGGCAGTTCCAGATCAGCCAGATCTGACAATGCCCGCCGTATGCTTAGTGTCGTTGACTTGGTAGAATCTTAAGTTCTCTTTTATGCCCAGTTTCTCAGTTTCCACCAAATTGGACTTAAAAAATATCGAGGTATTTGCCTTTATCCATAGTTTCAATGAACTCCAAGTTCCCAACGCCGGCTGCTGACATACAGGCCCAAACCATAACGTTGCCTCCGCCATGCTTTACTGTAGCCCTCACATGTTTTGCGTCTGTGTTAGGCTTACGCCACATGAGGGCCCATCCGGCCCAAATAAATTAAATTTGGACTCGTCACATAATAAAATAGTGTTCCAGAATCCAATGTCCTAGTAAAAGTTCTCCTGGGCAAATTTTAGGCGACACTTCTTGTTTTTATCTCTTATAAAATGCTTCTTGCGTGATACTCTGGCATTAAAGTCATTTTCCCGAAGCACACGGCGAATAGTTTCTGGGTGGAATGACTTGCCCAACTCCTCCTTAACATTACTGGGCACTTGTCGAGCCGATAGTCTTGGGTTGTCCTGGATTTTTCTCGAAATACATTCCTCGTCCTTAGGATTACAAATTTTTTCGGAGCATTTTTACCGTTATCGTGGGTTCTATTTTCATTTACAAATCGGTATATGATGCTTGTAACTGTAGAATCGCTAAACCCAATGCCCATTTTTAAAGTATTTGAGAGAAAGTTCCCGCTGCTCAATAGTTGTACGTGGTCTCATTTTGCTAAATTCACTATTCTGCAAGTTGAGCTCTCAAAATTCAGCACATTTTTATTTCATCAGACTGCTAAAACACTGAATAAAGTATAGAACAAAAATCTACCTTTGAATTATAAAATAACGGATCTTTGAACAGCTGCAAAATTTGTGGTTGAAATAAGATTTTATTGCCCAACAAACTTTTTTTATGATGCTGGTTGAAATAAGATGTGACTCACTGTATATAACATCAGTTTGAATTTGAAAAGTCATGCTGAGATGGTGAAATAATCGATTTGCAAAAATTTTGCAAGTTCGAAGTTGTAATTTTTTGCTATAATTTCGGAATAGCAGAAAGCTTCGCAATACCTCTATAATTAGAAATCCACCTTTTTATACCCTGAGCCCATTGAAAATGGGAAATCAGGGTATAATGTTTTTGTGAAAATGTATGTAACAGGCAGAAGGAGACGTCGCAGACCATACAAAGTATATATATTCTTGATCAGCTCGATGAGCTGAGTTGAAATAGCCGTGTCCGTCTGTCCGTCCGTCCGTCCGTCCGTCCGTCCGTCCGTCCGTCCGTCCGTCCGTCCGTCCGTCTGTGTGAACGCAGCGATCTCGTAAACCACAGAAGCTAGAGAGCTGAAATTTGACATGTATACTCCTGAATACCATACGCTATACGAGTTTTTTTTTCAAAAATTCGATAACTCTTCCCGTTCTCTTTTTATCGATAAATTTCGATAACTTTTCGTCTCTTTTACGTACCGTAAGAGCTAGAGACCTGAAATTCACTATGTAGATTCCTGTTGTGAATACAGACATTTTGTAATTTTTGGATTTTGGATGCCACGCCCCCTTCGCCCTAAATTTGCAAAAAACGCATTTCAAATACTAGAGACTTGTGCTTCGGCACATACACACATATGAATAACATAATCATGCCTTGAAAGTCCGAATAAAAAAGTCCTGCTAGAAAAAAAGTTATTAAACATTTAATTTCGACAACATCAGCGTCTTGCAGCCCAAGCGCACTCGCTACGTCAACTGCGCAGTTGGCAGAGCGTGTGCTTGAGCGTGCTTCTGTGTGTGTGTGTGTGTGTGTTGCTTGCAATATATGTATATGTACACTAAGCATAGAATATTTGAAGTATCGGCACTTCGCAGGGCTCAGGGTATCTCCTAGTCGAGCCATCTCGACTAGAGCATTCTTACTTGTTTATACAGAGGGATAATAAATGATTCTTTCCAAATTGAAGGGAATACCGACTTATAAAGGGAGAAATAAAACAGTTTTAATAAAGGTGATCGCAAAGAAACACTGCATTCTTTAATCATACAACTAGAAATACCATCTGCTCCAGGAGAGAAAGATGATTTCAACGTCCGAATAGCGGATAAGAGAGAAGCAATAATGGAATTTACATTCATTATGGCAGAAGAGTAAGTGGATTGGAAGAAATCTGCAAATAGATCAGAGGCATCTTGATCATTACAGGTCTTGTCTAAACCGAAGAAAAATGAAGAGGGCAAAGGATAGAATTTAAAGTACTATAAAATATAGAATCTGCTAAATCGCCCTCAGTTGCTTCCTATAAATGGGACCAGTCTGTAGCATTAATGAGATCATTAAGCAAAACTAAGTTACATTTATTAAAACAACGACGTTGTTTAAATGATAAGGACGTTGAAATTAGTGGACAGTAAATAGGTATTAAAACCTCTAAACTCGGATGATGTATATCCTCAGGAATACAAAAGGAAGGTGATCTTATAACCCTAATGATGGCATCATCATTAGTAAAAACAAGATCAAGAGATCGATTCAAATGATTTGAGATCGAGTTCATCTGAAACATGGAAAGGTTAAACAATTCATCAAAAAGATAATGATCCATTTTTGGAATAAGATGATTTGAATTGAGAGATGAGGCCCAAGAAGCGTTTGGTATATTAAAATCACCCAATACAAGAAACAGGTCGTTATCTTGAACATACCCATACATTTCTTTAATACAATATATATATGTTGACTATAAACTTGTAAATCAGAAGAGGGAGGTATATATGAACAAGTAACGTACAGGGAACAAGACTGGAGAGTTATTTTAACTCCAATAATCTCAACATTGTGAAGTGATGAGAAGGTAAAAGATTCCGAGAGAAAGTGGGATTTAACAGCTATTAAAACTCCACCCCCTCTACGTGACAAACGATCAAGTCTATAAATAGCGAAATTATCTGAAAGAACCTCACTGTTATAAACATTTGGAGTTAACCATGTCTCAGTGAGGGCAATAAGTTCAGATTTTACACTAAAGCTATACAGAAAAAGACTTCTTAATTTGGAATTAAGGCCACGAACATTTTGGTATATTGAGGATAGCTGCGGAGAAATTAGTTTTTTGATACAGCCTCAAATGAAGGTTGTACCGAATCAGAAATCAAAGAGACCGGGGAAATTCTGTTCCGAATCTTCTGTTTGAATTCATGCACAACTACATGGGGTGGCCAAAATTTGGAGTCAAATATAGTTGCGAAGAATTCTATAGGTACATTTATTTTAAATGAGGCAATTTCACGAGGAGTTGTAAAATTGAACTTCGAAATAAAAACCTTAGCTTTAGTTTTGCTTTCAATAAAAGCAGACACAGCCTATCATGTAGTATCTGATGAAAGCCTAGATAAGAAAACTTGCTTTCGAGGAGACACAACAGATAAATAGGGTACAGTAGGGTCAAGAGCAGATGTCTGAATGTTTCTCTTAGGTTGAACTACACTCGGAGTAACTTTAACTTTTTATACCCTGAGCCCATTGAAAATGGGAAATCAGGGTATAATGTTTTTGTGAAAATGTATGTAACAGGCAGAAGGAGACGTCGCAGACCATACAAAGTATATATATTCCTGATCAGCTCGCTGAGCTGAGTTGATATAGCCCTGTCCGTCTGTCCGTCTGTCCGTCCGTCCGTCCGTCCGTCCGTCCGTCTGTGTGAACGCAGCGATCTCGTAAACCACAGAAGCTAGAGTGCTGAAATTTGACATGTATACTCCTGAATACCATACGCTATACGAGTTTTTTTCAAAAATTCGATAACTCTTCCCGTTCTCTTTTTATCGATAAAATTTCGATAACTTTTCGTCTCTTTTACGTACCGTAAGAGCTAGAGACATGAAATTCACTGTGTAGATGCCTGTTGTGAATACAGACATTTTGTAATTTTTGGATTTTGGATGCCACGCCCCCTTCGCCCTAAATTTGCAAAAAACGCATTTCAAATACTAGAGACTTGTGCTTCGGCACATACACACATATGAATAACATAATCATGCCCTGAAAGTTTGAATAAAAAAGTCCTGCTAGAAAAAAAGTTATTAAACATTTAATTTCCACAACATAAGCCTCTTGCAGCCCAAGCGCTGTCGCTACGTCAACTGCGCAGTTGGCAGAGCGTGTGCTTAAGCATGCGTCTGTGTGTGTGTATGTGTTGCTTGCAGTATATGTATATGTAAACTAAGCATAGAATATTTAAAGTATCGGCAATTCGCAGGGCTCAGGGTATCTCCTAGTCGAGCCGTCTCGACTAGAGCATTCTTTTTCTAGCAGGACTTTTTTATTCAAACTTTCAGGGCATGATTATGTTATTCATATGTGTGTATGTGCCGAAGCACAAGTCTCTAGTATTTTAAATGCGTTTTTTGCAAATTTAGGGCGAAGGGGGCGTGGCATCCAAAATCCAAAAATTACAAAATGTCTGTATTCACAACAGGAATCTATATAGTGAGTTTCAGGTCTCTAGCTCTTATGGTACGTAAAAGAGACGAAAAGTTATCGAAATTTATCGATAAAAAAAGAACGGGAAGAGTTTTCGAATTTTTTAAAAAACTCGTATAGCGTATGTTATTCAGGAGTATACATGTCAAATTTCAGCTCTCTAGCTTCTGTGGTTTACGAGATCGCTGCGTTCACACAGACGGACGGACGGACAGACGGACGGACGGACGGACAGACGGACAGGGCTATATCAACTCAGCTCAGCGAGCTGATCAGGAATATATATACTTTGTATGGTCTGCGACGTCCCCTTCTGCCTGTTACATACATTTTCACAAAAACATTATACCCTGATTTCCCATTTTCAATGGGCTCAGGGTATAATAAGTAAGAATGCTCTGGTCGAGACGGCTCGACTAGGAGATAGCCCTGCGAAGTGCCGATACTTCAAATATTCGATGCTTAGTTTACATATACATATATTGCAAGCAACACACACACACACAGACGCACGCTCAAGCACACGCTCTGCCAACTGCGCAGTTGACGTAGCCGCTGCGGTTGGGCTGCAAGAGACTTATGTTGTGGAAATTAAATGTTTAATAACTTTGTTCCAAAAACAGGACTTTTTTATTCACTCTTTCAGGGCATGATTATGTTATTCATATGTGTGTATATGCCGAAGCACAAGTCTCTAGTATTTTAAATGCGTTTTTTGCAAATTTAGGGCAAATGGGGCGTGGCATCCAAAATCGAAAAATTACAAAATGTTTGTATTCACAACAGGCATCTACACAGTGAATTTCATGTCTCAAATCATCTCAAATCTAATCTAATCTAATCTCAAATTTCAGCTCTCTAGCTTCTGTAGTTTACGGATCAGGGTATAAAGAACTGAGCTTAAAATTAAGTGAAAAACTATAATAATATATTAAACAAACAAAATGGAAGGAGACACAACAACTCCCCTTTCCGATGCCAGCATAACGCAAGTTTTCAACCATCTTAAAAATGTGTAGAAGTTCACTGGAAACAATAACAGTTTATACACGTTCGTCAACCGGATTAACTACATGTTGGGCCTCTACACCAGCAATGATGCGAGGCTGAGGTCAATACTTTTTGGACTTTTGGAAAGCTGCATCAGCAGTGAAGTTATGCTATCTCTTGGCAGAAACACAACATGGTCGGAACTTCGAAAGCAACTGATTCTATACTACAACACTCAATCCACGAACCATGTCTTATTGGGGAAATTCATGAGTACCCTATTCAAGCGAAATGTACGAGGTTTCTTGGAAGAAGCAGAACACCGTAGGCACACATGGATGAGTAAGCTAGAATTATAAATAATTTAGATGAAAAAACTTTGTATGCGCGGTTAAAACTAGTATTGACGACTTAATCCAAAAACTACCTACAAATATTTACATTCGAATTATAAATTGCAACTCAGCTCATCGAGCTGATCAAGAATATATATACTTTGTGGGTTCTATGACGTCTCCTTCTGCCTGTTACATACATTTTCACAAAAACACTATACCGTGATTTCCCATTTTCAATGGGCTCAGGGTATAATTAATCGGATAAAAAATAAGAAAAATACAGACAAAGCGAGGATTAATTGTGTTGAAAGAGCGAATCACAAACAACAACAAACAGCTAACACAGAGACCAACACAAACAGCTGATATAGTAAATAGAGCGGGAGAAAGCTTCAACGCTAAAAACGAACAAAAATTTCGTATGAAAAAAAAAAACAAAGACTAAGCTAAGTGTGAGAGATCAACAGCGAACAAACACACTAACAAGTGTAAAAATCACAAAGTAAATGGGAAAAAAAAACATAATATAGAAAGGTATACTAAAACAAAGACGAAAATTGCTCACAAAACTTTGTAAGTGAAAAACAACACAATATTTAGAAGTACAAATCATAGCAATTTTAATAACTGAAACAATATGTAAATATTGAAACAATTTGAAGCACAGAAAATATAAAAGTACGGAGCGTAAACGAAAATACTTCTTACTCTCACAAACTTAGAACTCTCTCTTATCTCTGATTCGATTGTTGAACTGTTGCTTAGTTTCAAGATTTGCTTGAACTAAGAAATGATTTTGGTTTGTGATCGGAATATCGTTGATTAATTTATACTTTCTATTGTATAAAATTATAAAAATGATTTATAATATATAATGGCCTGAGGTTCTGAAAACAGTTTCCTACCAATTAATAGATCGTAATCTGGTAAAAATTAATGTAGAAGGAATTTATTATTACTCTTGAACAAGTTGTTGGAAAGGACATTCACTTTTGATTGTTTGATTGGTCCATTGCTTGTTTGAATAAGACAATCCGTATCATGAATTGGTAAATTCAAAACATTAGATGTAATCATATGTCGTTTGAACTTTTTAACATTGTTCTTGGTAATATTGAGGATAGTACTCAGAATAAGAAGCTACTTGATTATAATATTCTTGCTGCATATAATCGTGATAATTTATTTCTTCTTGATTTCTAGTTTCTTGTTTTATGCCCATTTTACTTTGTCCACTTTTTGCAGGTCTTGTTGGTTGGGTATTGACAGGGGTTTATTGTGGAGTTATTTATGTTGTCCGAAACGATTATTGTCAAATTGCCTCAGTCTTAAAATTGGTCTGACCGCGTTAGGTTTTTGTTGCATTGGTCGAATAATGATTAGGTGGAAAAACGTTATTGTTAGTATAATTAGGTGTTGGTATTGGTGGAAGATATGGTTGCTGAAAAAAGGTCGATATGGGACATAAGGATGGTTTGGTTGAAGAAATGTGGGAAACTTTTGAATATAGGGATAAAATGCATTAATATTTCCCCCTCATTTGGCAAAGCTTAAAAAGCTTTCGTGTAAGCTTTTAGATGTACTACTGATCAGCTGCGCGCTTTCAAAGTAAACAGATTTTTAGCACGTAGCCGGAGAAAATTTCACTGCATTTTGTGGCATTTTTGAACCCATTCAATTAATAAATATATTAAGGTATATTGTGTCAATATCTATTTAAATCATTTATATAAAGTATGAACTACGTAATATTGTATGTGTGTGACGTGCGTTTTTACGTGTCAATAAGATATTGAAGTAAATACAAGTAGTGATTTGAAATTCAAACGAATTCAGCCTAATTTTGATATTTATGTATAGTGTAAGTCCTTGTGGTACAAATATTTTCAAAATGACCATATATTAAAACTGTGGAGCTTTTTAGGAATGTCGGTCATCAACCGCTCACTGCATTGCATATGGCGCGAAAAAGTTTTCCAGCAGAAAAGTTTTAGTTGTTGGGGAATTCGTATTTGGCAATGTTTTCAAGAATATTAAGTTTTCAGAAAGCGAACATAAAGAAATAAAATAAAAATTAAACATTTCGTAAGCAGACTTATTGCGAAATGGAAGGAAGTCCATCACCAAAGGTTTCCTTTTGAGAAAAAAAAAACCAGAAATGGCTTGATATGCCGCTTTTCCTACACAAACGGGCATGGAAACTGCTGAGATATTTGTAAATAAATATCCTTGGTTTTACATGCTGTCTTCTGTGCACAAGATATTAATACATGGTGCAGACATTATAAGCCACGCAACTCTCCGTATTGGCATGATTTCTGAAGGAGCCCTTGAAGCCAGAAATAAAGATTTTCGGAATATTCGACACCACACAAGTAAAAATAATAGAAGAAATACCATGGAAGATGTTATGAACGGTTTATTTGTTTCATCTGATCCACTTATAAAATCTTTGTCAAACACATCAAGAATTTTAAGAAACGATATTAAACTAGATGAAGCCGTTATTGGGTTGCTCATTAATTGTAATGCATTTAATGATTCCGATTCATCAGATTCTGATTAATTTCTTTTCTCATTCTTTCTAAAAATTAAAATAATAACAAGTAAAAAATTTATTTTATTTAATTGTATATATTTCAATATCTTAAGTTTAAAGTTTCATTGAAATATCTTTTATTTTCAGAGAGTTATTAATTCAATTCTGCTAGCAACGCTGTTTGGCCCACTGTGTGACGGCTTGAAACTTTTGTCTTGTTTTACTTTGATTTTAATTACTTTGAATTTAAACAGGTAAATGTTTTTTATACCCTGAGCCCATTGAAAATGGGAAATCAGGGTATAATGTTTTTGTGAAAATGTATGTAACAGGCAGAAGGAGACGTCGCAGACCATACAAAGTATATATATTCTTGATCAGCTCGATGAGCTGAGTTGATATAGCCCTGTCCGTCTGTCCGTCCGTCCGTCCGTGTGTGTGAACGCAGCGATCTCGTAAACCACAGAAGCTAGAGAGCTGAAATTTGACATGTATACTCCTAATACCATACGCTATACGAGTTTCTTCAAAAATTCGATAACTCTTCCCGTTCTCTTTATATCGATAAATTTCGATAACTTTTCGTCTCATTTACGTACCGGAAGAGCTAGAGACCTGAAATTCACTATGTAGATTCCTGTTGTGAATGCAGACATTTTGTAATTTTTATACCCTGAGCCCATTGAAAATGGGAAATCAGGGTATAATGTTTTTGTGAAAATGTATGTAACAGGCAGATGGAGACGTCGCAGACCATACAAAGTATATATATTCTTGATCAGCTCGATGAGCTGAGTTGATATAGCCCTGTCCGTCTGTCCGTCCGTCCGTCCGTGTGTGTGAACGCAGCGATCTCGTAAACCACAGAAGCTAGAGAGCTGAAATTTGACATGTATACTCCTAATACCATACGCTATACGAGTTTCTTCAAAAATTCGATAACTCTTCCCGTTCTCTTTATATCGATAAATTTCGATAACTTTTCGTCTCTTTTACGTACCGTAAGAGCTAGAGACCTGAAATTCACTATGTAGATTCCTGTTGTAAATACAGACATTTTGTAATTTTTGGATTTTGGATGCCACGCCCCCTTCGCCCTAAATTTGCAAAAAACGCATTTCAAATACTACAGACTTGTGCTTCGGCACATACACACATATGAATACCATAATCGTGTTTGAATAACAAAGTCATACTAGAAAAAAAGTTATTAACATTTAGTTTTCCACAAAATAAGCGTCTTGCAGCCCGAGAGCAATCGCTGCGTCAACTGCGCAGTTGGCAGAGCGTGTGCTTGAGCGTGCGTCTGTGTGTGTGTGTGTATGTGTTGCTTGCAATATATGTATATGTAAACTAAGCATAGAATATTTGAAGTATCTGCACTTCGCAGGGCTCAGGGTATCTCCTAGTCGAGCCGTCTCGACTAGAGCATTCTTACTTGTTTTCTTTTTTTTTTTAAATTTATTATTATTATTCTAATTCATAATTCATTCATTCATATAATAATTTTTGTTTAATTATATTTACTTTATTTTCTATAGTTTTGATTGTTCGGGTTTGTGGAGATTGGTCTTTCGAATTTTGTGAGATGAAAGCCCAGGAAAGGATGTGCCGAGGGAAAGCGTTAATTACGCATTGTTTGGTGGCGGCCAGGAAGTCCCTTTCTAGCGCTTTGGATGCCCCAACGAAGGTCTTGCCGTTATCAGAGTAGATGCGCTGGGGACATTGTCATCTGGCCACAAACCGTGAGAAAGCCGCCATGAACTTCTCTGTGGTCAGATCAGACGTCGCCTCCAGGTGGATCGACCTGGTGCTAAAGCACACGAAAACGCAGACATAACCCTTGGTAATGAGACAGGCTCGCCAGGTGTAGTTCTTGATCTCGTAAGGTCCTAAGAAATCAATACCAGTGTGCGTGAGAAGTCTGGCGAAGGTGAACCACTCTCGAAGAAGGTCTCCCATCATTTGGGTTTGTTGTCTACGCCGATAGAAGAAGCACGTCTTGCACCCCTGCACGTGAGCCTTGATCAAGTTCTTTATTCTTGGGATCGAAAACTTGGTACGCTGCCACCATGCAGGGTGATGCGGTGGGCAAACTTTATGAGGAGCCGGGTGACATGAGCGTCATAAGGGAGAAGGATTGAGTGACTCTCGTCATAGCTGAGAGACTCAGCTGCTCGTAGTCGGCCGCATGAGCGAAGGACCCCGTGCTGATCAAGAAAGGGATTTAAATTGAGAAAGGAGGCTTTTCGATGAGGGTCCGGATTTCGGAAGCGCACTTATTGCTCTGAACAAGCCGCACAAGGA
Source organism: Drosophila peninsularis (assembly GCA_035047485.1). Lineage (NCBI taxonomy): Eukaryota > Metazoa > Arthropoda > Insecta > Diptera > Drosophilidae > Drosophila > Drosophila peninsularis. Next base: position 58,725 of record JAWNPN010000030.1, read on the forward strand.
TCCACTCGGGGGCTAGCAACTCGTCGTTGCCGAGCTGTATCGTGAGGGGCCTTCGCATCATTTGGAGCGACGAACCGCTGGACATATACGGTGACCCTGACGGCTCTCCCGTAATCTTAGAACCGCCCGCTGAATTCGTCCTTGGGGGCTACAGTGGCTGTGTGACAGTGGACTCTCAGCTCAAGCTGCGTGCTCAGGTGCTTGTCGGAGCCAGTCCGGTCCGAACCACCAAAAACTGCTGGCCGCTAGTTCGTCGGTGGAGACGCCTCGGCTAGCCAGATCTGCTGGATTGTTCTCGGATCGAACGTAATGCCAACTGTGCCACAGGTGCTCTGGGAAATGCTGGAAACTCTGTTCGCCACGAAAGTCGCCCAGCTGCAAGGAGGCTTATTGAGCCAGGCCAACACGATGGTGGAATCCGTCCAGAACTGGGAGGAAGTTGGTTGTATAGGCAGCTCCGGGACTACTAAGGCATACAGGTCAGCTAACATAATCACACCGCAGAGCTCCAGTCGTGGCAGTGAAACTGTTTTGACTGGAGCTACCGTGTCTTAGCCGTTAACCCGCACATAGAGCGCTGCTCCGTACGCCTGTCATGTAGTCATGTCATGTAGCTCCCACTCTAGCTCCGGACGGATCTCCAGATATCTAAGGATGCGAAGCCGGCTGAGACCCGGTTAGTCCTGTAGCATCGTCCCATCCGAGTTCGGTGAGCCATAGCTGCTCCATAAATATTTTGGCCCGAATGACGAAGGGCGCCAGCCAAATAGCGGGATTGAACAGCTTCGTTATATAGGACAGAACGAAGCTGTTCCTCCCTCTTTGAGACGAGATCCTTTGCTTGTGGCTCCACGATGGAGAAGAAGAGGCCATCATTCGTGGATTGCCAGCGGATACCAAACGTCTTGGTCGTACTTGCGTCTTCTAACTCAAGAAAGTCCTCATGCAGCAAATGCTCTCTCGGAAGAGCCTTGAGTATTCCTTTCTGGATGGCGTCGTGGGCGTTTTCCTCCATGTGAGTCCTGGCTAGGATATCATCTACTTACATGTAGTGCCGCAGGATCTTACTTGCTCTAGGAAACAAGTGTTGCATGTTGTGCGCCAGCTGTAGCAGGACTCTTATTGCGAGAAAAGTTCTCACCGAAAGTGACCGTTTGAAGCTCGTAGTCCTGAAGATTCCCGCCGCGATCGTGGTAGAGGATCTGCTGGAACGGAGTGTGCTTGGGCTCGACAAGGATCTGTCGATACATGTGCGTAATGTCAGCATTGAAGACAAATTGGAACACGCGACATTTGAGAATCTGCAGCGTGAGGTCGGTTTGCAGTGTGGGTCCGGTAAGCAAGGCGTCATTTAAATTGACTCCTCTAATGGACGGACTCGTTAAAGACGACGACTTCTTCCTGCCTCATTTTTCGGCTTTGCCGGAAGGTCTTCCACCTCCCAGAACTTAGTGAGCAACACATCAAGGTTCTGGATTGGTGCGGGAGCTCCCGTCTGCACCATGAACACTTGGCGAGACTTTGGTGAAACGGTTACGATGGACCCGCACATCACCCAACCAAAAAGGATGCAGCTTTAATATGTTGGCGGGAAATGCTTGGACACTTACCGTGGCGGCGGGTTTTCGGGACCTGAATGAGCAGACCTGTGTATTTGGGGTCGAATTATGACCCTCCATGGCCTCCAGCACACGATGAGACTGACCAGGATGAGACTGCAGTCATATTTGGAACAGAGTGTTCCCACAACAGGATAGTTGCTCTTGGTAGCTTGGTCAAACAAATTGCTATGAAAAGGATATCCCAATTCTCTCGACGAAGTCACTCTCACGGCGTGCAGTGTGATCGCCCTTCGCCAAAGCGAAAAATCCTCACCCACGCGCCCAAAGGGATCACCCTGTGGCGTGAACAGACCCAATTCTTTAAAATTCAAAAAGGATAATTCCGCATAGCTGCGCATATCTTTATGGTTACGAAATATATTAGATATTATTAACCTACGACTATTTTTTACGTTTTCATAATAATTTCTCAATCATACAATACGTTTATTCCTAACTGGTTTCTCCTCATTGAATATTAATTTTCTAGTTTCTAATTAGTTGGACACTTTGTCGTTATATGGGAGAAATCGGAGATCATACCTCCGTGTACTATTTTCGTTCGAACATGGCATGGGTTGAACGACATTTTCCATTTGCTCTGTTTATTCGGGGGCATTCGATTTTTGGGGGATGCTCCTTTCTGCCAGTTTCCCTCCAACCTACGTATGCAAATTTTTTGCACTGTGGCTTTTAGCCTGATCCTGCAGGAAATTTTCTCAAACATGTCCCTTTTCCTCACTATTCTAGCACGTCAGATTGGCATTTGGCTTTTACATCACTGCAATTTCAACTTCTGCTGACTCTGACTCTCTTTGGTAATCTCAGTTTCGTTTCAAGTTTCCTCGATTCCATGAATTTGAAGACGAACAGCAACAGGCTTGGGTCAAAAATACTTATCTGATCGACTGTTAAGTGATCGACAGTTCAATCATTTGCTGAGAACGGTATACTCAGTTCCTGGCTCTTGCCGAATATGACCGGGTCTATTAGATCTACCGCGCCGGAGAGTGCTAACGCCTCTTGGAGGAGGTGCTACGTTCCGGAGGATTTACTATTGCCTCAGGTTGGACTTCCTGTAGTGTTTTGGCTAAGTTACGCGTTACCATACGCGAACTGGAACTGGAACTGCTGAAGTTTTGGATCCGGCGAACAATTGCCAATGACCAACTTAATTGCCCTCGGGTCCAATGCAGTATGACATTCCGGACATTCTGGTTTAATTTCTAGCCACCGATCCAAACATGGCTTATGAAAATTGTGTTTACAAGGGGTACAATAGCATTGCTGAGTATTACTCATCCGTTGGTTACAAACTCTACACAAACTAACTGGTTTCTCAACGGCTTGACTATCTTGAGAACTTTGTGAAATGGGCATTTTGATTTACAAATTTTTGTTTTTAAATAACTAAATTGTTAGGTTGAGGTCATATAACTGGAGTAGGAATGCGTGTTGTTTTGGTTTTCTTGATCTATTAAACAATTAGTGGAAAAATGTAATTAATTGGGCTATTGAATCTAAATCTGCTGATTTAACATTGCTATGCAAACATTTCTAGTTATTATGAGTGTTCGGCAAGGATACGCCAATTTAGTATATACGCTAGTTCCAGACAACACTCCTAATATCTAGTACCTCTGCCAGACAACATCTAACGGACAGACAGGAATGTATTTAAATTGTACTAAGATCACATTATTTAGTTCAGCAATAATTATCAGGAGTACAATCAGTATGATATCTGCGCTGGACCAAATTTGCTATATTCTGGAATTGTATCTGACAATCTTACAAAACACAACTAAATTGAAATCTGAATTAACTAACCACCATACGAAGACAAACTGAGATTAAGCTCGAATCTTGCAGATTCGTAGACTCTACAATGAATTGATTGGGACCATCAGTCACAGTTGCGATAGGCCGACCAACCAAGTCCAACTTATTTCAGCAATCTGGACCTTGAGTTTATAAACAGTCACCAAAATGGCTGTTCTAACAATTAAAATCTTTCTCCCACAAGTAGAGACAAGACTTCGTAACTTTTTGAAAAATTAAAAAAATTGAGCACTGAAAGATTAATGCCGTTTGTCTACCGAAGTCTACCGACATCCAGGGCCCCAAGTTGGGTGCTAAAAATGTATGTGAGAACCGTACTTGAGCAATTGTGTATATATGTCTTTGTACATAAAGGCCCACATTGATGCGAAACTTAACTGTGGAACAGCGGTAACTTTCCGCGGTAGCAAGGTAGCTGAACGGGATCTTCTTCTTCCGTAGCTCATTCGGGAGTGTGGGAGAGTTTTTTGCTACCTCACGGCCGGAGTACATAAACCTTATTTTTGTTAGGATCCCTATTGTTGGTGGGAGCTATACTCCGAAATGTGGGACAACTTCGAAAAAAAAAAAAACAAGGGAAGACTGGCACAACATGTGATCAAGAAAACCTTTAAAATAACACAAGAGGCCAAGATGGAGGTTGGCACCTACCATGGTTTCTCGGTTTAATCGACTTCGGAAACCCCCAAAGCGAAACACACAAACTCATAAACTAATAGGTATGCTCTAAAGTAACATTATTCGTTAATACATGTTCTTTCATTAATACTAAAATCTGGCTATACATTCGTGGAGAGAAAACAAGAATTTATTAAAAACTAGCTTATATTTATAAATAAGATGGTTATTATATGTTCATTATACTATTATTTAATTTAATTGTATTTGATTTTATTTTATTTTTTTTTTAATTTTTATTTAAAAACTTTTTGATACCCTGAGCCTGAGTATAATGTTTTTGTGAAAATGTATGTAACAGGCAGAAGGAGATGTCGGGGAGCCCACAAAGTATATATATTCTTGTTCAGCTCGATGAGCTGAGTTGATATAGCTCTGTCCGTCTGTCCGTCCGTCTGTGTGAACGCAGCGATCTTGTAAACTACAGAAGCTAGAGAGCTGAAATTTGACATGTAGACTCGTGAATACCATACGCAGAACAAGTTTTTTCAAAGAATCAATTACTCTTCCCGTTCTCTTTTTATCGATAAATTTCGATAACTTTTTTCTCGTTTGCATACCGTAGAAGCTAGAGACATAAAATTCACTGTGTTCTCCTGTTATGAATACAAACATATTGTACTTTTTGGATTTTGGATGTCACGCCCCCTTCGCTCTAAATTTGCAAAAAACGCATTTCAAATACTAGATACTTGTGCTTCGGTACATACAAACATATGAACATATAACATAATTATGCCCTGAAAGTTTGAATAAGAAAGTCCTTCTGGGAAAAAAGTTATTAAATTTAATTTTAATTTAATTTAATTTTCCACCTCATAAGCGTCTTGCAGCCCAAGCGCAGTCACTATGTCAACTGCGTGTGTGCATGTGCGTGTGTCTGTGTGTGTGTGTGTGTGTATGTGTTGCTTGCAAAATATGTATATGTAAACTAAGAATGGAGTTGCTTCTGGTTTTATTTTTAGAGTTTCCTGATGGGCGATCAAAAGGGCGAGCTTCTTTTATATTCAGTGAAAAAAACACAAAAGCTCGGACTGCCGAAAAGTTGGGTGCGCTTCAATTCCGCGGATCAGCTGATGCAAACATTACTCATCGAAATTTTAGCAACTTAAGCAACTTAAGCTTATATTATTTTTGGTCTTGTTTTTGCATTCGCTTTATAAGCATATGATGCGGGTGTTGCCTAACTTCGACCATTAGAAATCTATCTACCTTTAAATTTCTTGTTTGCTGCCATAGAGGCCTGGGGGTGGAGCGTGATTTCATAGTGAGGTCCTCTAACAAAACGATAACCTTACACTTAACATTTATGTTCGAGTGGGGTCACACTGATTAACGCGGGGTTGATCATTTGAACATATTTGAAACTAAAGGTTAGGACAAAATATCATTAATTATAAATTAACTATCCTAATGTAAATATAATTGCAGGTCATGAGAAATCGCTTCGGGCTTGATTAATCCAGGAGTCATCACCGGGAGTCGTCGTTGGATTCATCGCTGGTCTTATTGACGGTAGTGCAGGTAAGTGTTTACAAATTGCAATTAATGTGAATTAATGGATCATCCGCACCGGCTAGCACTGGAGTCGGCTGGATTGGAGCACGCGTCGTCTGGTCATCATAGTTGGTATTGGCTTCATGGTGGCATCCGGTTGGCTGCCACTCATCGTCTTGTACTGGCAGGTAGGGTATGTATGCATATATAGTATGCAGATCGTCTGGTATTGATTCTTGATTACCCTGCAGGTCATCTGGATTAGCGTCTTCACTGGCGACACTATGGGAGGCACCGCTGTAGGACTCGCTTGAGATGGACTTGCTTGAAAGGCGCCATGGGTAGCATCCAGATACTGGATGTCGTCGATGGATTTCAGGTGTCAAAATTATGTACCTGTGAATAGTAAATAAATTAATTGACATGGATGGATCACTAGAGCACCAATAGGAGACATCTCTGGAGGCACCACAGGAGTGTCCAGTTAGTGGCTGTACATTTTCGTAATTGATTATAATTGAGTAACATCTATTTCTTCGCTTATTGGCAGGCCGTCAGGATTGGGGCCCACTCTGGCTGCAACATGGTCCCATTGGTTAGTGGTAATTTTGCCGTCTGCTGGGTTGCTATGCATGTTGTCCAGCAGTGGCATGATTTACGGTACCAAAAGAAAATAAATTATTGGCACTCTTGCTCTCTTTTGTTTTTTTTTTTTTCTGGGTGGTTTTCATCACAGCTGTCCGATAGCATGTCAATCTCTCCCCGACCATGCTGCCGACTTAGGCTCTCCCAGTCGGCCACGTTGATGTCCGCCGCGTCTATCTCCGCTTGAGGGGCGATTGAGGGGCGGTTGTCCCATTGTCTGTAAGTTGTCAGTTGTTTGCGTGTGTGTATATGATTGGGCAAGCTGTGAGCGTGAAATCAAATCATCAGTCATAGTCATTGTCACAGTCGGTGTGTTTGCCTGAGTGAGAGTATGAGCTTGTGTGTTGATAGCCGCTTCGGCGCAAGCGATATGTAGCTCTCTGGCGAGAAAATTACTCTATTGTCAGTGGTGGTGTTGGTGAACGCCTAGGAGAAAGTTGCGCGGAGTTTTGGCGGACAAGCTACGGCCATCTGGCAGCGATGCAGGGCTCCGGCTTGCCCTCGCGGGCGTGTCTGAGCCGGAGGTGGAAAATATTGTCATGATTGACTCACCGCTTCTGTCGGCCGCCGTCCCGGCGGTCTCGTTGGCTGCACCCGCGCCTAAATGGCCGAAATGTTCAAGCAGCAACATCATGGAGTCCTCAGAGTCGAGAAGCTCCATCTCGTACGAGCCAACTGAGATGGGCGATGATGACTCGTCGTAGTCCGGAGCTGGCGCCTTGTTGAGACTTGGAGGCTTTACTTTGGTCTGCTTTGCTTTGAATATCTTCCTTCGCTTCCACATTTCAGTTTTAGTGTTGTTTGCTTGGAAGTCTCAATAATTGTTTTAACAATTTGTCATTTGTTTTGCCATTTGTCATTTTATTTGCCAGGCCGGAGAGCTATGCCCCGAATCACAGCCAAATATGGTTAGTGATATCATTAAAATATGAAAGATAGAGAGTGAAAAATATTTTGTTTTAAAATTAATCTACAAACACGAACCAGCGAAGCATAAAGTTCAGTAAGTTTGGTAACAAACAGGTCATTAAACTCTTTAGGCCATCGTTTAATAAAGCCAAGAAAACTTTTGGCTTCATTAATCATGGTTGAGATATGTGCATTGTAACTAAGTTTAGAGTCAAAAATATTTAACTGTAGAAATACGTTGCAAGGACTCATTATTGATTATATAATGACCAATACATTTAGAGAAATTCAACTGCAATTGATTAGCCTTACACCAACATTGAAAGGAATTAAGATCATCTTATAAGCATAGATGATCTAGTGAATTATTGTATGAGATACAGAGTTTTACATCATCTGCATGCATAAAAATTTTTGAAAGAGAAATACAACTCGGAAGGTCATTTATAACAAGTAAGAATGCTCTAGTCGAGACGGCTCGACTAGGAGATACCCTGAGCCCTGCGAAGTGCCGATACTTCAAATATTGTATGCTTAGTTTGCATATACATATATTGCAAGCAACACATACACACACACAGACGCACGCTCAAGCACACGCTCTGCCAACTGCGCAGTTGACGTAGCGACAGCGCTTGGGCTGCAAGAGGCTTATGTTGTAGAAATTAAATGTTTAATAACTTTTTTCTAGCAGGACTTTTTGATTCAAACTTTCAGGGCATAATTATGTTATTCATATGTGTGTATGTGCCGAAGCACAAGTCTGTAGTATTTGAAATGCGTTTTTTGCAAATTTAGGGCGAAGGGGGCGTGGCATCCAAAAACCATAAATTACAAAATATCTGCATTCACAACAGGAATCTATATAGTTAATTTCAGGTCTCTAGCTCTTACGGTACGTAAAAGAGACGAAAAGTTATCGAAATTTATCGATAAAAAGAGAACGGGAAGAGTTATCGAATAGTTGAAAAAAACTCGTATAGCGTATGGTATTCAGGAGTATACATGTCAAATTTCAGCTCTCTAGCTTCTGTGGTTTACGAGATCGCTGCGTTCACACAGACGGACGGACGGACGGACGGACGGACGGACGGACGGACAGGGCTATTTCAACTCAGCTCATCGAGCTGATCAAGAATATATATACTTTGTATGGTCTGCGACGTCTCCTTCTGCCTGTTACATACATTTTCACAAAAACATTATACCCTGATTTCCCATTTTCAATGGGCTCAGGGTATAAAAAGGAAGAAAGTACAGGGCCCAAATGACTACCCTGAGGCACACCCGACGAGACAAATATGACCCTGATCCCATTGAAAATGGGAAACAGATTTGTTGAAATCTATGTAACAGGGAGTAGGAGGCTTGGCATATATTCTTGATCTGGCCGATATTCAGCTATAAAATTCTATCTAATTCATCTTTATAGCTAGAGTGATAAAATTTTGTTTTAATTTTGTGTGTTTAATACGATTTTGATTTTTGTTAAATTTCGGACGCCCCCTTCGCCCAAAAATTTGCAATACAGGTATTTCAAATACTAGAAACTTGTGCTTTGGAACATATGTACATATAAATGTACACGCAGAGCGTGTGGTTGTACATTTTATTTATTTTTTTTTTTTTTTTGTATTCGTTTTTATTATTACAACGAATCTTAACATATACTTTTAAATTTGACTTCTGAGTTTAAGAGTAGTGCGTGGTGCGGCGGAACTGCCGTAAAATTATGCTTCGCAAGCGCTTTGCGCTATCTTAAACTGGGTCAGTATGCCGTCTCCTCGATTCTGCGGAGCTCCACCATGATCGAAGCAGCGAAGGAGCTTATTTACTTCCAAGCTGCCTCTAACTCCAGCATGATTTCAACCAGGTTGCTTCTAGGCCACGCTACTCTTCCATAAACCGTCCACACTTGAAGATTGAGTGTTCCGCCAGTCGTTGTCCACACCAGTTGCACCTATCAGATGCGTCATGTCCAAACCGCTTCATGTATCTCCGAAAACACCTGCTTCCAGAGGAAATCTAAGAAAGATAAAAATGCATCTCGCCATACTTACGATTGAGCAAGGATGGCTCCAGCTCCAGGATGAGCGAGTGCGTCCATCGTCCCTTCGCCCAGCTGTCCCATCTTCTCAGGCATCGGGATATGCTGTTTGCCCTGGCAGCATTGGGTGAGCCGCGTGCCGGCTCCTGTCTACTCCGCTCCATAGCTTCGGCGACCAACTCCTCCAGTGGAACCATTCCTGCTATGACGAGCGCCGCATCATCAGAGACTATTCGGAAAAAGCAGCTGACTCGGATTGCGCTAAGTCTGTAGGTGGAGCGAATACCTTGACTGTAGCTGGCGCTGCGTATAGGATGACGGACTTTATGATGCTCATAAGAAGATGGCGTCGTTGTTGCTTTGGTCCCCGCGTGTTTAGCACGATTCGGGAGAGAGCTCTACACCAATCGGCTGCTTTTTTATGCAAGTATTCCAGGTGCTCGCGAAAAGCCAAGATACTTTATCGCCCTCTTTGACGCAATGATGATGCTTTGTAATACAACCTCCGTTTTGTGAGCGGCGAGGTCGAGTCCAGCTCCTGTCAGCCAGTCTCGAATGCGACTGATAATTGCGCTGCACATATTCTCTGTATCCTTAAGCTCCTTACCTATGGCGACGACGGCAACATCATCAGCAAAGCCAATGCTATGTGCGCCCGCTGGTAGGTACAGGCGCAGTACTCCGTCGTACATAGTATTCCATAGGAGAGGCCCCAGGACTGATCCTTATGGGACTCCAGCTGACACTATGTGAGCTTGGGGGCCCGCTGGTAGGTACAGGAGCAGTACTCCGTCGTACATAGTATTCCATAGGAGAGGCCCCAGGACTGATCCCTCACTCGTGTTGTACATAAGTGTCCTTCCTCTGAAGTAGCTCGTTACTATCTCTTTTAGATATTTATGGATATTATATTGTGCTAGCGCACCCAGTATCATATGCCAGCTAGCTGTATTAAAAGCGTTCTTCGCTATGATGCAATACTGCTTCGATCCATGCTTCCATCTGCTACCTTGAATGGTGGAGGGTGCGAGGTCAACAACTTTGCTCCGTGCATCCATAGTTGATCTGGCTTTCCGGAACCCAAATTGGTTTGGGGACAGACCGCCGGCGCGCGAGATTGCAGCTTCCAGTTTCGAAAGGACCAGTTGCAGCCTACCTTGGGAAGCAATACCAGGTTCTGGACCTTCAAAATTGCAGAGAGTTAAACATGCATTGGAAAACTCTGTAAAACTTTGTCTTCCGGATTTCGCATATTTGTTCGGTCGACCAGTCGCTTGTGAACTGATTGCGTTGCTTCATGCTAGTCTTGCAGGCATTCTGCATTTGAGTCACCATTTGGCAAGGTCTGACCTCGGTAGATGTGCTCAGCGACTGGATGGCCTCGGAGAAGGCTGTCGGGTTAAATGTATACAGCCGATAAGGCTTTCTCCATAGTGTTGGTGCCCTGCCAACTGGATCACCGATTGAATGTCCAGAGTTGATCAGAGCTACATCCAGCATCGAGAAGATCTAAAGTAGAGTGCGACCTCTGGGATTTGTTGAAAAGCTGCCCCATTCCATGGCCCAAGTGTTGAAATCTCCAGCTATAATAGCCTTCCGGACTCTTACATGCTCGGCAAGTTCGTTTTAGTCTATCGCCTTTCCGGTGTCAGAGACTACATTTGGCTGGCTTATCGCAGCTTTTAGTGGCATGACCCATCGTTCCGCACCTGAAACAGGCACCTTTCAGGTCTTAGTCGCTTTTGCAGTGAGCAGCAATATGACCGTAGTCCCGGAATTTGAAGCATCGCTTTGGATGGTCCGCAGCGCGAATACGGCAAACCACCCATTCAACTTGGATCTTTGCAAGATGTTCCAAGGTTTTGGAGCACTATGCTCATGCTGCTTGCTCAATTGGAGTACAAATCCCCCTTTGCAATTTTTCTTATTCTCCGCACATCCCCACTGAGGTGTTTCAGACTAGGATCGCTTCTAACGACTCTAAGCATGTCCACGTAGCTGCAGCCCGCCACCCCAGATACCGTAATTGCGTCAGTCTTGGGCCGCTTCTGCTGCGGTTTACGTCCTTCACGACTGTCCAATTTGCTGCTGTCCTCTGTTTTTTTTTTATTTATTTATTTATTATATAGTTGACAAAACGAGTGTCACTAATAAGTAATTAAAGTAAAAGCCTAAAAATAACAAAATTTTATCAACGATATCACCACCCGCTGAGGGTGTTTTATTTGCCATGCCGGCGAGCCCCGAATCACAGCCAAATATGGTTAGTGATATCATTGAACTGTGAAAGATAGGGAGTGAAGAAATTAAAAATATTTAGTTTAAAATTTAATCTACAAACATAGCTTAACCATAAAAACAGGAAGAAGAAGAAAATATATTTATATATTTTACAGAAATGAGAAAACACAACACAAGTAGGGAGAATTGCCAATTCCTGTGCATTCTCACTCTTGGTCCCTGTGTGTGATGTCTCTGAGGTAAGCTGAAAGCAAGGATTTTATTAAAGGAAGAGAGAGCTCTGAAGAAAATACAAAAAAATATTTATTATAGGTAGCACATAAGACATGAAACGCACTATGCAAAGAGTAATCAGATGTACATATAGGTAAATATAGAGGACGAAAGTGACGGGAAATACGAGAAGGAACTATAAAAAAAATTTGCAGGCGAATTAGTATTACCACTAATCAAATTATGTAGAAAAGCAATACCCAAGACTATTCTACGGTTCATTAATGACGGAAGATCTATAAGAAAAAGCCTACTATAATAAGAAGCTAAACGAAGGTTTGCGTAACGCAAAGAGAAGAAACTGTTTCTGAACCGATACAATACGGTCCTGATACAATTTATGGCTGTGGCGACCATATAATTGAACAATATTCCAAAATTGGTCGAACCAGCAAAACAAAAAGAAGTTTGGTAACAAACGGGTCATTAAACTCTTTCGACCATCGTTTAATAAAGCCAAGAACACTTTTGGCTTCATTAATGATGGTTGAGATATGGGCATTGAAACTATGTTTCGAGTCAAAGAACTTCCCCAGATCTTTTACTGTAGAAATACGTTGCAAGGACCCATTATTGATTTTATAATGAGCAGTACATGGACAAATGCGACTAAAGGTCATTGTCATACATTTAGAGTAATTCAATTGCGTTACACTAACATTGAAAGGAATCAATATCATCTTGTAAGCATGGATGATCTAGTGAATTATTGTATGAGAGACAGAGTTTTACATCATCTGCATGCAAAAAAATTGAATGAGAAATACAACTCGGGAGAATAGTAGAGGGCCCAAATGACTACCCTGAGGCACACCCGATGAGACAAATATAGTTGTTCTCAACAAAACTCTTTGGGTTCTACCCTTTAAATAGGAAGCTATCCAAGACAGAAGTTTAGGCGAAAATCCGAAATGGTCAAGCTTTTGAAGTAAAATATCATGCTGATCTGAGTCAAATGCCTTACTGAAGTCAGTATATACAACATCAGTCTGCATTTTATTTAAAAAGCTTTCGTTGATTAGAGATGAAAATTCTAATAGGTTAGTTGAGGTTGATCGATTCTGAACAAAGCCATGCTGAGATGGTGAAATAATCGATTTGCAAAAATGTTGCAAGTTCGAAGTTATCATTTTTTCAAATAACTTCGGAATAACAGAAAGCTTCGCAGTACCTCTATAATTGGAAATATCAGATCTTCCTCCTTTTATACAGAGGAATAATAAATGATTCTTTCCAAATTGAAGGGAATACTGAGGTATTAAGGGACAAATTAAACAGTTTTAATAAAGGTGACCGCATTCTTTAATCATACAACTTGGAATACCATCTGCTCCAGGAGAGAACGATGATTTCAACGTCCGAATAGCGGATAAGAGAGAGAGACGAAATGTTTGTAGCAATAATGGTATTTACATTTATTATAGTATTAAAAGTTGAATGTGATTTCGTATCGGGTATGGCAGAAGAGTAAGTGGATCGGAAGAAATCTGCAAATAGATCAGAGGCATCTTGATCATTACAGGTCTTGTCTAAACCGAAGTAAAATCAAGAGGGCAATCCAGAAGATTTACGCTTCGAATTTACAAATGAATAAAACCTTTTAGGGTCACGAGCAAACTGCCTTCTACAGCGTGAGAGGTAATTCTCATAGCAACGAGAGTTAAAAATATTGAAATTTGACTTAGCTAATGAGTATTTAGACCAGTCAACAATTGAGCCCGACTTTTTAAACTTTTTAAAATATTTAGATTTAATATTTTCTAAATTCGAAAGAGTCGGAGTAAACCAGGGTGGTTTATTAGAAAGGGATTTAGAAATACATATAGGAACACAACTGTCTAGGATAGAATTTAAAGTACTATAAAATATAGAAACTGCTAAATCAACCTCAGTTGCCTCATACAAAGGGGACCAGTCCGCTGCATTATTGAGATCATTAAGCAAAACAAAATTACATTTTTTAAAACAACGACGTTGTTTAAATGATAAGGACGTTGAAATTAGTGGACAGTCAATAGGTATTAAAACCTCTAAAGTCGGATGATGTATATCTTATACATAAAGGAGGTGATGTTAAAACCCTAATGATAGTATCATCATTTGTAAAAACAAGATCAAGAGATCGAGTTCATCTGAAACATAGAAAGGTTAAACAATTCATCAAAAAGATAATGATCCATTGTTGGAATAAGATGATTTGAATTGAGAGATGAGGCCCAAGAAGTGTTTGGTATATTAAAATCACCCAATACAAGAAACAGGTCGTTAACTTGAACATACCCATACATTTCATTAATACAAGATATATGCTGACTATAAACTTGTAAACCAGAAGAGGGAGGTATATATGAACAAGTAATATACAGGGAACAAGACTGGAGAGTTATTTTAACTCCAATAATCTCAACATTGTGAAGTGATGAGAAGGTAAAAGATTCCGAGAGAAATTGGGATTTAACAGCTATTAAAACTACACCCCCTCTACATCGGATATCGGAATTGATATTTCCTGACACTGTGAAGAAGGGGCAGACAAATTAGGTGATGGTAAATGAAATGAGGGAGGGACTAACAGTGATGGAGTCATCACCTGATTAAGCTGAGATTCAAAACTATATTGATTTAATATTTCTTCGCCAGCTTTCAGTTCACCTGTTAGCTATTTAGAAATATTAATCAGTATCGAATTAAAAAAATTTATTTGGCCAGTTCTTCCCTCAATTAGGCATTTATATGCCGATGACCCCCAAATAGTGCCGATAGGCCCTCTAAGACAGCTCCTATCTGTTGTATTGATGCTCGTCAGATTGGTTTCAGCCTCGCGCTTAACCGAGGAAGACCGGTCAACAGAAGCTGTCACCTGATGCTGTTTATTTATATAAATGTGTCTAAAATTTGTTTCTAATTTTTTCGAGAAAAAATGGGAAACTCTAAAGTGACGCTACCAATACCAAATACCTCCCACTTCATGGCTCCAGAATTGGCTATTGCCAACAACCTCTTCTGAATTACTCCGCGTTTTGCCGCATAGTAAGTCAGTTTTGACCGCTGTTTGTCTTCCCGTGTACGCCGCGCCCACAGCTTGCACGTTTATTAATTTCGTATTCGCAGGGAAAAAACTGAGTCCAATTGACGTTTTCGGGGAACACTCTCAACATCGACCGTACTCCACGAAAACAAAAAACTCTCCGCGTACTTGTGCGTGCGTCTGTATATCCCCTAGTCGAGCACCACCGACTAGAGTTTTCTTACTTTTTGGTTTGCCCTCCTTAGGTATGGCCCTAATAAATCTATATAAAGCCTTTGGTAAGGACTATAAGTCAGACTTTGCGCTCCCATTGGAGGATGGAGAGTATAATTCGGGGCTTTGGCTTGCTTGCAGATATAATAATTTCGGATATATTCGCGGACATCCTTTTCTAATCCAGGCCAAAAAAGGATTCTTCGCAATTTCTCGATCGTTTTTTGTATACCCGAGTGTGAGGAGGTTACACTATCATGTGCCTGATTTAGTACCTCGCTTCTTCTGGCACCCATAGTTTCCACAAAAACTTATCCTGCACTTCATCTCCGGTCGAGTGTTCAGTTCGAATGTAGATTTTGTGGTCAACTATCATTAAATTAGGAAATCTGACACTATTTTGCTGTAGATTAACCTTTATTTGGTTGTAATCTTCGGCCTGAAATGCATCCAAATTGAAATTTATTATGTCATGTCTAACGAAGGAATCTCATTCTCATTCAATTGCGATAAAGCATCGAGCAAAATATGATCTTTTCCCTTGCGATGCGACGTAGTAAACGGAATATCCACCTAGCTAGTCGTCCCGAAACGTTGTGCTGTCTCATTAACCATAGAAGACAAGAGTGGTCAGTGATGACTTCAAACTCTTGAAGCTCAAAATAGCAGCGAAACTTTTCTATAGCGAGAATAACGGCCAGGCATTCTCGCTCTGTAACGCTATAGGTACGTTGCGATCGACTGAGTTTTTCGACATAATTGCTCCCGGTTCCAAAATCGCTAGCATCACAATGCAAAAAAAATTTTTTTTAAAGTTGGAATTTTGATAGACTGAGGACGTTGTTAAAACTGCTTCCAATATTTCCATTGCACTTTGGGCTTCTGAACTCCAGCTAAAATTATTCTTAGATGATAGCACTTCCGTTATCAGACAGACTAAATCCAAAAAGTTATTTTTAAAACGGGGATGCCAGTTTTGAATACATGAGTTTTTTTCAGGATCTGTGCATATCCCTTTCATATCAATTACATAACCAAGATAATTAACTTTCGTGACTGAAAAGTGACTCTTTGGCTCTCCTAAACTGCTCTGCTATTCTTATCAATACGGAGATGTGAGAATTATAATCTTCCGACACAATACGTAAATCATCTAAATACCCGAAAATACAGTGACTTAAGTCACTTAAGTCAGGGGGTATAATTTGATTGATTAATCTACATCTTTGAGTGTGTATCTCATGTATGGCAATAACAACAATAAATGCTGTACTTATCAGATTATTCCACGGATGCAAGCAAGAGGAGCAGAAGGATATCCAGCTCGAAGGACCAATGTTTGTAATAGAGTAGACAATCTGCGGCAGCACTTGACCAAAGATGTTTATCTTTGGTCTTTTTATACCCTGAGCCCATTGAAAATGAGTAATCAGGATATAATGTTTTCATAAAAATGTATGTAACAGGGAGAAGGAGACGTCGGAGACCCCACAAAGTACATATATTCTTGATCAGATCGATTAGCTGAGTTGATATAGCCCTGACTGTCTGTCAGTCTATCCGTACGTTCGTCTGTATGAACGCGATCTCGTAAACTACAGAAGCTAGAGAGCTGAAATTTGACATGTATACCTCGTGAATACCATACGCAGAATTTAAAAAAAAAAATTTTTTTTTTAATTCGATAATTCTTCCCGTTCTCTTTTTATCGATAAATTTCGATAACACATCTTCTTCTTTTGCATACCGTAAGAGCTACTGAAATGAAATTCACTGTGTAGATGCCTGTTATGAATACAAACATTTTGTAATTTTTGGATTTGGGATGCCACGCCCCCTTCGCCCTAAATTTACAAAAAACGATTTCAAATACTAGAGACTTGTGCTTTGGCAAATACATACATATGAATGACATAAAAACGCCCTGGAAGTTCGATTAAGAAAGTATATCCAGAAAATGTTATTAAACATTTAATTTCCCATAACATAGGCGTCTTGCAACCCAAGCGCAGTTGTCAGAACGTGTACTTGTGCGTGCGTCTGTGTGCGTGTGTGTGTATGTGTTGCTTGTGATGTACATGCATATAAAAGAAACAGAATTGAGGAATAGCGGGTCTTCGCATTGTTCATGGTATACCCTCGTCGGGCACCACCGACTAGAGTTTTCTTACTTGTTATCCATGAAAATGAATCGAAAGTGATGAGAGATTTCTCACCTTGTACCAACATGATATTTTTATATTTATCAACTGTTTTTTACAATGTTAAATCCTGTTCTTCATTTACCTTTTATGTTAGTTGTTTTTTTTTTTTTTTTGTTAGTTGTGTTACTCTTTGCATAGGATTGACTGCCTCTGTGTTCGTGTTTCGGTGGTCTTGTATCATATTTTTTATACCCTGAACTAGAGTTTTCTTATTAATTGTTCATGTTGCTCTCAATTATAACAAATAATTAAAAAGAAAAAACTTAGCTCTATTTGCAATGGAGCCCTTGTTTTGAAATTAATTGCTGTCTTGGCAAGCGCATCAGATCAGTGATCCGATACTCGGCCTCCACTCACGCCTGCGGAAGTTGTTGTAACGCCCCTGATCCCTCGAAGCCTTCTGTAGATTGTTCCGATCAATCAAAAAGATCTTGTCTGTCTTTTGCACTGAGCTCGATAGTCGCTGATCCCGGAGTCACCTCACGGCTCCCGTCCCATCATCAAAAATCCGCCACACTGGACTTGACTGACCTACCAGCTTTAATATTCTACGATGAATATCGTCTTCAAAGAGTGGTTTGTCCTTTCCATAGGGTTTTACTGATTGGAATACGTAACCGTGTGTTGAGTCTTGACGCCCACATTGAAGAATTCAGGATGAGTTCACAAAATGCCACTTGTGGTAAGGCGATCGAATACCAAATTGCCATTGTCTGGGCCACCTGCCTTGTCAACGTCTGTCCAGCTGGTTGTCATTGCTCGTTCTTGAACGGCTAATATAGTTCTCAACACTTCGTATGGCATTCGTACATCACTCTGTCCCTTTGCCCAAAGAGATGTAGTTCTCCTCATCCGTCCGATGTCCAAGCATTCTCTTCTATGTAGTCCGCGAACTTCATAGGCTCCGAGGCAATCCTTTCTCATATTCTTGCGATCCACTTGCAGACGACCTCACTCGCCATGGCTTACCACATACAAACAGCTACAATTATTTCTTTTTTTTTTCGAATTGTATATTAGTAAGCAGCGGCCGATGTTTTTTGAGAACAGCTAATACTTATATATGTACCAATTAATTTTTATATGTGTATGTATATGTAGCCTTCATTATGTAGCCTTCATTACTTAAAATCGGAGAAATAAATAGTAATCTAGCTATGATTCTAAAGCGGCAAGAAGCCTTCAATGCTTGCAGAAACTGCAATGAGATAAATATTAAATGTTGTGTTGATTAGAAATACAATAAAATCTTACGCATCGGGAAGATGGCAATCACAAGAATGGTCATCTCACAACTTTTCTCAATATAGATACCGACGATAATAGTTCCTACTACTGCGCCCCAGCGACACCACATCAAACTAATGCATAATGCCTTAGCACGAAGATAAGTAGGCACAAACTCGAGAAGTGCACCACCCAACAAGCTGATGACAACACCAGGTAAGGAGATAAATAAAACAAAACAAAAAAGCTGCAGCCAGCGGCCAGTAACAAAAATCAGTGCGAATCCGCAGGAGGATGAAATGACTAGTGCAGCAATAAACATGGCTTTCCGAGGTAAAAAAAAAGCATGAACCAGCAAATATTATATAGAATTATATAAGTGAGGCCTAGTATAAGTGAGTCATTAAAACCTATAAACCCGTCATTGCATGCCTGTAAATTTTAAACACCATGTGTATAAAAAAAGAAAACTTAAATTTACGCTCCTTACAACAATTAGGTCCGTCTCACTATCTTCAATATCGTTTGGTCTCGTGCTAAAGAGAATTTTACAAAATGTCATTTCAGTTTTGATATCCAGACGCATATTAGATCGATTTCGCATTGCAGTGAACCAAATACCTAAGCCATTTGCGCTGATGAAAACATACAGAACAGTTAACAATGAGTTTGCCAAGATTAATCTTCATTGAAAACTTACACCAAGCCTAGACTAAACATTACTGAACAACTTCCAACATAAAATCCAACATAGGGTTTGCGAAACAGCGGCATAGCATCATTAAGCATCGTTTGCATAAGGTTACTGGCGCGTTTTTGATGTCTTACGTCAGACGATTCCTGAAATTTTTGCATTAGGACTACCTGTTCTGGGCTGAGAGGACGTCCTGTATTTTTAATGCTTATCCAATCCATAACTGCCAGAGCGCGTTTTGTATCACCAATCATAAAGAGAAATTTTGGACTTTCAGGCATGTGAAGTAATAAAAAAAATGCTATAACGCCAGGCAGCATAAACAAGCACCCAAGAAGTCTCCAAGGACGAAATGTTAGTCTACCCACTAATGCCATTTCAAAATCCATGAAACTTGAAGATAAAAATAGAGTTGCCCAGGATGGACAGTAAAACATTGCAAACCCAGTGAACATGTACATGTGGGTAACAGCACGAGCTAAAATTTGTTTGTTGCAAAATTCGCTGAGGTAAGTAACAGCTACAAAGCTTGGCCCGGCAACACTGCATATAGAAAAAAATATGTAATAAAAAATTGGTTAACCCAGAATTAAAAGCTACTTACAATATACCTGTGAGGAAGCGCATTACAAAAAAGCTGGTAAAGCTGACCATGAACATGGAAATTATAGAACAAAAGTTACTAATTGAAATAGTGTGTAGTAAAATCCACCGTCGACCAATTTTATCCGTAATATAACCCCAGAAATAAGAAGAGCATATGATACCCAAAAAAGCTGCAGCAGTTATTGTCGACAACTGAACAAGACTCATACGAAGATCGCAAACCGCAGAAGGTGCAATAATACCCATTCCCATTGTTTCATGTATGGTTAACATCTGCAGCAAGCCCAAAGTAAGCATAATATAACAGTGAACTTTCCCAAATCCTAATGAGACATTTTATGAATTTGCAATTTTGTGGTCTGGAGTAGCCTTTACCGATCTGTTCCATCACAGTATCAAACTCATTAAGTTGCATATTCATTTTGTAATAAATTTGAATTTTTCTAAAGTCTAAAGTTTACAAAAGTGTAATATAATTTTATTCAACTAATCAATAACTACTAAGCCAACTATAAACATATAATATTGTAAATGTATCTAACCCTTTTTGATTTGTCAAATAAATTGAAAAGTTTTCACGTTTTAGATAATAATACGTTGCTTAAATAAATTAATTATGTTTATATATGAATTAATTTTATTGCTTTTTATACTCTTTAATTTAATATATTTTCAAACATATTTTGGATGGGTTATTATCTATTAGATAGTGTTCGAAAATTGCAAATTGTTTCCATCATTTTCTTGATACCCTAAACACATTGAAAATGGGAAATCTCTAATGGTTTTGTTAAAATGTATGTAATAGGCAGAAGGAGGCGCGGCAGACCTCATAAGGTATATGTATTTTTGATCAGCTTGACGACCTGAGTTGATATAGCCATGTTTAATAACTTTTTTCTGGAAGGACTTTCTTATTCAAACTGTCATTGCATGATTATGTTACACACCAAAATTTGCAGTTCTTAAAATTTGCTAGATGCTCGCAGTTCAATGTTTGTGAGTTTATCTGCAGACGTATAGAAAAACTGCCAACGCTTAGCGTTGTTGACCACGTGTTTGCCGACTGGCCAAAAGTTTTGTTGAATGACTTCTGTGTAACTAAATGGATGTACATGAAATTTTTAGCATATGATAAACTTATTTTATTGAATTCATTCCCATTTAGAAATATGGAAACTAATATATTGCCTGTATTTGCAACTACCTCAAAATAAATAATTGGGAAAATTTGGAGCCAGAATCCAAAATTGAACAAAAATCAAAATTCCATAAAATAGAAATAAAACTAATAAAACAATTTGGAGACTTATTTGGAGATAAATTTAACAACTAAATATCGATCTCGATTGCCGATATCTGGCTTCCTTTCCTTCGGGCTCAACAGTGCTGGCGCTCGACTCTGGTGAAACCAAAGATTTTATTAAAGGAATAGAGAGTTCTGAAGAAAATACATAAAAATATTTATTAATCTGATGTGCATATAAGTAAATATAGAGGACGAAAGTGAAATACGAGAAGGAACTAAAAGATTAATTTGCATTAAAAAAGCAGGCGAAGCAATACCCAAGACTGTTCTACGGTTCATTAATGACGGAAGATCTATAAGAAGAAGCCTACTATGATAAGAAGGTAAACGATGTTACGATCCCAGTTAAGATTGCGTAACGCAAAGAGAAGAAACTGTTTCTGAACCGATACAATACGTTCCTGATACAATTTATGGCTGTGGCGACCATATAATTGAACAATATTTCAAAATTGGAATTGAACCAGCAAAACAAAAAGAAGTTCGGTAACAAACGGGTCATTAAACTCTTTCGACCATCGTTTAATAAAGCCAAGAACACTTTTGGCTTCATTAATGATGGTTGAGATATGGGCATTGAAACTAAGTTTAGAGTCAAAGAGCACCCCAAGATCTTTCATTGTAGAAATACGTTGCAAGGACTCATTATTGATTGTATAATAAGCAGTATATGGACAAATGCGACTAAAGGTCATTGTCATACATTTAGAGCAATTCAACTGCAATTGATTAGCCTTACACCAACATTGAAAGGAATCAAGATCATCTTGTAAGCATAGATGATCTAGTAAATTATTGTTTTACATCATCTGCATACATAAAATTTTTGAATGAGAAATACAACTGGGAAGAACCTCACTGTTATAAACATTTGGAGTTAACCACGTCTTAGTGAGATCAATAAGTTCAGATTTGACACTAAAGCTATACAGAAAAAGACTTCTTAATTTGGAATTAAGGCCACGAACATTTTGATATATCACGGATAGCTGCGGAATAGATGGTAATGAAATTGGTTTTTTAATACAGCTCAGATGAATGTTGTACCGAATCAGAAATTTAAGAAATCGGGGTAATTCTGTTCCTAATCTTATGTTTGAATTCATTCACAACTACATGAGGTGGCTAAAATTTTAGTCACATATTGTAGAATTCTATAGGTACATTTATTTTAAATGAAGCAATTTCACGAGGAGAATTAATTTTAACTTCGAAATAAAAACTTTAATTTTAATTTTGCTTTCAACAAAAGCAGAGACAGCCTCACATGTAGTATCTGATGAAAGCCTAGATAAGAAAAGTTGCTTTCATGGAGACACAACAGATAAATAGGGTACAGTAGGGTCAATAGAAGATGTCTGAATGGTGTTCTTAGTTAGAACAACACTCGGAGGCACTTTAACTTTTTTATTAGGGGCCTTTTGAGTGTCTATTATGACACAGTAGGGTCAATAGAAGATGTCTGAATGGTGTTTTTAGTTTGAACAACACTCGGAGGCACTTTAACTTTTTTATTAGGGGTCTTTTGAGTGTCTATTATGACACTGGCAGCAGATGTTTCACCTGAGTCATCGGATATCGGAATTGATATTTCCTGACATGGTGAAGAAGGGAAAGACAAATTAGGTGATGGTAAATGAAATGCGGGAGGGACTAACAGTGATGGAGTCATCACATGATTAAGCGGAGATTCAAAACTATATTGATTTAATATTTCTTCGCCAGCTTTCAGTTCACCTGTTCACCTGTTAGCTGTTTAGAAATATTACCCAATTTTGAATACTGTACCCGTACTGTATTATACATCTAGGAAAAATTTAATTGTTTTTCCAAGCAAAAGAAAATTAAACGGATAAAAAATGAGAAAAATACAGAAAAAATAAGAACAAGTAAGAATGCTCTAGTCGAGACGGCTCGACTAGGAGATACCCTGAGCCCTGCGAAGTGCCGATACTTCAAAACTTCTATGCTTAGTTTACATATACATATATTGCAAGCAACACATACACACACACAGACGCACGCTCAAGCACACGCTCTGCCAACTGCGCAGTTGACGTAGCGACTGCGCTTGGGCTGCACGAGGCTTATGTTGTGGAAATTAAATTTTTAATAACTTTTTTTCTAGCAGGACTTTTTGATTCAAACTTTCAGGGCATGATTATGTTATTCATATGTGTCTATGTGCCGAAGCACAAGTCTCTAGTATTTGAAATGCATTTTTTGCAAATTTAGGGCGAAGGGGGCGTGGCATCCAAAATTCAAAAATTACAAAATGTCTGTATTCACAACAGGAATATACATAGTGAATTTCAGGTGTCTAGCTCTAACGGTACGTAAAAGAGACGAACAGTTATCGAAATTTATCGATAAAAAGAGAACGGGAAGAGTTATCGAATTTTTGAAAAAAACTCGTATAGCGTATGGTATTCAGGAGTATACATGTCAAATTTCAGCTCTCTAGCTTCTGTGGTTTACGAGATCGCTGCGTTCACACAGACGGACGGACGGACGGACAGACGGACAGGGCTATATCAACTCAGCTCATCGAGCTGATCAAGAATATATATACTTTGTATGGTCTGCGACGTCTCCTTCTGCCTGTTACATACATTTTCACAAAAACATTATACCCTGATTTCCCATTTTCAATGGGCTCAGGGTATAAAAAATAAAAGTACGGAGCGCAAACGAAAATACTTCTTACTCTCACAAACTTAGAGCTCTACGCAAAAGCGAAGAACATGTTTCGAAATTGATCGATAATTAGAGAACGGGATGAGTTATCGAATTAAAAAAATAAACTCGTGCGTATGGTATTCACGAGTTTATGAGATCGCTGGATTTACACAGACAGCCGGACGGACGGATAGGGCTCTATCAACTCAGTGCTGCAAGATGTCCATGTTATGGGAAATTAAATGATTAATACATTTTTTCAGGAGTTATTATTTCTTTCGTATGAAATACGAAATACGTATTTTGCAAATTTATAGCAAAGCTGGCATCCAAATATTTAAAAACAAAATTTTAATTGTATTAAACACACATAAAACAAAAAACAAATTTTGAAGACTCTAGCTGTAAAGATGATGATAGAATTTTATAGCTGAATAAGATTTCGTTTTTAATCGATAACATTAAAACGGAAATAGTTAAAGAATTTTTTAATTAAAATTGATCTACGAGTGTTATACACGAATCTCCAAAATCAATTTTAAGTGTCGAGCTGTTATAGGGTCTGAGATCGACGATTCCACACATACAGACAGATAGACGGCACGGCCGGTGCGAAAGAACTATTGCGTCAAACATCGCGTTTATCATGCGTGCGCTTGCAGAGGGCGCCCAATACCGAGGAACTAGAACCAGGCACGGGACTTGGACCCAGCCGTTTCTCCCCGTCCCCAAGGAAACCCGATATGATATGACGATAAAGGCCATAAACTGGCCTGATGAACAGAAGAGCTGCATTTCAAACAATACTTCGTAGAAAGTCATCGCCGGTTGCCTTCACGGGAATATTCAGTTTGTTTGCCAACAAAGCAGAGCGTGCTATCATTAGGCAATTTTGTCAACCGTCGCCCCCAAAATATAGAGCGCAAGTTCTCAAAGTAAAATACTCGGCATTTATAAAAGAATATTATATATATATATATATATTGATCCTCATCATATGCCACTGGTCCCCATTGGTCCCACATTGCCATAATTTATAATCGTGTGAGAGTCTCAGCGAATGAATAAATACTCCAATGCATATTATGGCGAAACTCCTTAGACGAGGATATTCAAGTTTTCAAATTGAACACCGTCATCTATGGTACCAAACCTACATACTTCGTTTTTAGGTATTCGATATGCATCAACTAGCAACGAATAAGTCGCCATCATACCCATTGGGGTCTAAATCTGTCTTACGAGATTTTTACGTAGATGATATGATCTCAGTAGGTAATTCAGTTGAAGAAGTGATATAATGTACCAAACAACAAATATTCATGGACGAGGAAACTTCAGATTGAGGAAATGGTGCTCCAATTCCCTTGAGACGCGGTGCTACTGTCCACTAGAGAGACACAAGCTACAATGGGATGAGAGCCACAATCTTTGGAAAAACCTTGGGCTGAATTTTGTAAGGACTTTCATCAAGTACGTGACAAATATTTCGTCCATATGTCTTTCAACTTAATGCAAGAATCAAACTAAATGCCTTTTGCAATCCAAGAGAATACTCTAGTCGAGACGGCTAGACTAGGAGATACCCTGAGCCCTGCGAAGTGCCGATACTTAAAATATGCTATGCTTAGTTTACATATACATATACTGCAAGCAACACATACACACACACAGACGCACGCTCAAGCACACGCTCTGCCAACTGCGCAGTTGACGTAGCGACAGCGCTTGGGCTGCAAGACGCCTACGCTATGGGAAATTAAATGTTTAATAACTTTTTTTCTAGCAGGACTTTTTGATTCAAACTTTCAGGGCATGATTATGTTATTCATATGTGTGTATGTGCCGAAGCACAAGTCTCTAGTATTTGAAATGCGTTTTTTGCAAATTTAGGGCGAAGGGGGCGTGGCATCCAAAATCCAAAAATTGCAAAATGTCTGCATTCACACCAGGAATCTATATAGTGAATTTCAGGTAGCTCTAGCTAGCTCTTACGGTACGTAAAAGAGACGAAAAGTTATCGAAATTTATCGATAAAAAGAGAACGGGAAGAGTTATCGAATTTTTGAAAAAAACTCGTATAGCGTATGGTATTCAGGAGTATACATGTCAAATTTCAGCTCTCTAGCTTCTGTGGTTTACGAGATCGCTGCGTTCACACAGACGGACGGACGGACGGACGGACGGACGGACGGACAGACGGACAGGGCTATTTCAACTCAGCTCATCGAGCTGATCAAGAATATATATACTTTGTATGGTCTGCGACGTCTCCTTCTGCCTGTTACATACATTTTCACAAAAACATTATACCCTGATTTCCCATTTTCAATGGGCTCAGGGTATAAAAAGATAATAAAATATTTATCCGAGACAAAAAACCAATAATTGATGAATGCGTACCAAAGTTCTATTACACACAAAACCAATCTGTAATTATGAACATATAAAAGGCAAAGAAATAATAAAAAAAAAAATGTTATATTCAAGGTAATAAAATAAAGTATCAATCAATGCTAATTACAAATCTGACATAATTATAAGCAATAAATATTTTTTTATTTATTGTATCCTCCAATAGAAATTATTAAAATCAAACCTATCAAGTATGATGTCTTGTATTCCCATAATATATTATAATAATTAATTTAAAATATTAATTAATTATAATAATTAATTATAATAATATTAATTAATTAATATTAATATTAATCAGTACAAAATTTAAGAAACAAATTCACGAGGCGAAAACACCGTAAGTTCACCCAGAATAACATAAACTAGAACACACAATTATCGAGATGACACAATCTAATCCTTTTGTATATATATATAGTGACATATGCATGTACGCACCCACGCCAGATATCAATTACAAATAATTTTCACACGAATAAATGTAAACAAATCTTATGAGTCAATGGTGACAATAACAATTCTCGCTTCCCATGATTTAACATAAACAAAAAGCCCGAATTATTATTCCCACCATTGGGGTTGAAATTGCCGACGCGGCACAAACCAAGCTAGCAACAGCCAAAAGTTCTTGCGCTCCCAAAGAGCGATCTTGTTGTCAATTCACGCTCCCTAAAGAGCGATCTCTCTGTTTATTTAAGAGCCAAAAAGCTCTAACAGTTAAAAGTAAAGCTCAAAGCCAAGGTTTGCTAAGCGTCTGCAGCACTTAGAATATTTAGTCTAGATTAATCATCTGCTCCGTAGTGTTCTAGTTATTTGGAAAAATAAAGTTATATTCTTTTTTTTATTTAACTCGAGTTCTATGCATCTACGTAATTGGCGCAGCCGGTAGGATAAAAGAAATACTATCCTCGGGAGTCAAATCGGTTTTTTTTCAATCCGCTTTATAGAGTACTTCAATTGTGCAAGTTACTTTAGGATTGAGTCGCGAATTGTCCGTGAAATAAAACTGAAATTAAGTGATTCCAAAAGTTATTTTAATTATCCGCCAAAGAACCCGCAACAGTGAAAGTGAAGTTCTTTTACGACATAAACTTGTCCGTGATCAACCACACTGTGCAAACATCGAACTTTGTGATTCAATTAAAACCCACAACCAGCTCTAACATTGCAAACCGTGACGCTGAATCAAACAAATCGATTAACAATTTTATAAATTCATTTTGTTCTAAAATTACTATCGGTGAATTTATAAAAAAAAAAACAATTTGAAATTGTGAATAAAAATTTTGCAACTCACAACAACACAGTGTTCTAAAATTACACATTGCAAATAATTTGTGAACAATTAGCAAATAAATAAATCATGGCACTACCAGCAACCATGATACTGTCAGAGCTTCATTTAAAGCAAGCTCTGGGGCAAATCCACCAACTGCCCACATTTGACGGAAAAACAGAAGAACTGCCCTGCTTTATAAGAAGAGTGGACTTCATAATGCATCTCTACCCGACAGAAGATGTCAGGCAACACAACGTTCTATTCGGAGGAATAGAAACCCAACTATCTGGATCAGCACAACGCGTATCACAGATGTCAGGAGCCACAACCTGGAACGGACTAAGAAACGCCTTGATTGAAGAATTTAAAACACAGACACCATACGAGGAACTTCTTAGAAGACTATACAACACCCCATACACTGGAAGTATTCGTAAGTTTATCGAAGAATTAGAATACAAATCATTTGTTATTACAAATAAGTTAACTTTAGAAGATAACCAACAAAATTCGATAATCTATACAAACGCAATGAATAACACGATAAAAGATGTTATTAATAGAAAATTACCAGACAGAATTTTTATGACGTTAGCTAGATACGACATATCGACATTAACAAAATTAAAACAAGTAGCACAACGCGAAGGACTGTATGAAAATAATAAATATGATAATACAAAATTTGAAAATAATTATAAAACTAACAAAGATAATCGAAATAAAGGACATAACTCAAGTTATTTTCCTACTTCCTCAAATACAATGTATTCAAATCAAAACCAACGCAATAATAATAATACTAATAACAATCAAACACTGCACCATGAATTCAAACAAAAGTTGAATCAAGCTAGAGATAGTAACTCTATGAATTTTCAAAATCAATCTCAGCCTCAAAATCAAAATAAAAATTTTAAGAGACAGCGTGAAAGCACGAGCGATCAATCGAAAATGGATACATCCGAAAATTTTCATCTAAAAGCCTCGGAACAAGAAAAATAAACCCTTTTATTGTCATTATGTTCAATGACCAATGTTTCAAATGTGTAATAGACACAGGGTCATCAATAAACCTAATAAAACGTAATTTTTTTAATTTTCCAAACAAATCATGCGAACTAAACGTACAAACAATTAGTGGAAATGTAAAATTAAATGAAAGCATTTCTTTTGCTGCAAGCAAACTTTGTCCTAGTAAACAAACATTCTATATACATCACTTTTCAGATAATTATGATATGTTATTAGGCAGAGAATTTTTAGAAGCTAGCGAAGCTCTAATCAATTATAAAGAAAAAACAGTCATTTTAAACGATTACTCATTCAAAATGAGGTATGAAAATGATAATAATATAGAAGAAACGACTTTAGTAGATGGCTTTGAACCACCTCTTACTGAAGATCCCTTATTTAACTTCTCAATTAATAACGAATTAAAAGAAACGAATCAGTTTAGATTAGACCATTTAAACAATGAAGAAAAGAAAAAACTTACTGATATTCTCTTCGAGTTTAGTGACATTCAGTACAAAGAAAGTGAAAATTTGACTTTTACAAGTACAATTAAACATGTCATTAAAACTAAACACGAAGATGCAATTTGTAAGCGTCCGTATAAATACCCTCAAACTTACGACGAAGAGGTCGAAAAACAAATTAGGGAAATGATTGATCAAGGAATCATAAGAAAATCAAATTCGCCTTATTGCTCACCTATCTGGATTGTACCAAAGAAGAGTGATGCATCTGGCAAACAAAAATTTCGAATAGTTGTTGACTATCGAAACCTAAATGAAATAACAATTGATGATAAATATCCTATTCCAGTCATGGATGATATATTAGACAAATTAGGTAAATGTCAATATTTCACAACCATAGATTTAGCGAAAGGTTTTCATCAAATTCAAATGGATACGCAAAGTATTCCTAAAACCGCATTCTCAACAAAAAATGGACATTACGAATATACTCGAATGCCCTTTGGTCTTAAAAACGCACCAGCAACTTTTCAACGTTGCATGAACAACATATTAGAAGATCTTATTTACAAAGATTGTTTAGTATACATGGATGATATAATTGTATATTCCACTTCATTGGTAGAACATTTAATATCATTAAAAAGAGTATTTAAAAAACTTAGAGAAGCAAATCTAAAATTGCAACTGGACAAATGCGAATTCATGAAAAAAGAGACAGAATTCTTAGGACACATTATAACTACTGAAGGTATTAAACCTAATCCAAATAAAGTACAAGCAATAATTAATTTTCCAATACCAAAAACAACAAAAGAAATAAAATCATTTTTAGGTTTGTGTGGATTTTATAGAAAGTTCATACCAAACTTTGCTAACATTGTCAAACCAATGACAACTAAATTAAAGAAAGACGCAATAATCAAAATCACTGATGAAAAGTACATCTCAGCTTTCGAGAAATTAAAACTTCTCATTACTTCAGATCCCATACTGATTTACCCTAACTTCAATAAACAATTTTCGCTCACTACTGACGCTAGTAACATAGCTATAGGAGCAGTTCTCTCACAAGAACATAAACCAATTTGCTACGCAAGCAGAACTCTCAACGAGCATGAAATTAATTATTCAGCAATTGAAAAAGAATTGTTAGCCATTGTCTGGGCCACAAAATATTTCAGATCATATCTATTTGGCAGAAAATTCGAGATCTTAAGCGATCATAAGCCACTTGTCTGGTTAAATAATATTAAAGAACCAAATATGAAACTTCAAAGATGGAAAATCAAATTAAATGAATTTGATTACCAAATAAAATATGTACCAGGAAAAGAAAATTATGTTGCAGATGCCCTATCAAGAGTTAAATTAGCAGAAAATCTGTTAGGAGAAACAATTATAAAATTAAATAAAAATCGAAAAGAATTCGAAATAGATACTAGATATCGACCTTCACTTTTAGTGAAAACAAAATCAACAAATCCTTTTAAAGAAACAGGAAAAATAAAACAAGTAGATGAAAAACATTATGAAGAAGTTAATAGAGGAAGAAAAATAACACATTATAAATCAAAATATAAAAAGAAAAATAAATTTAACAAAAGTAAATATGACAATTGCAGGTCAAACAACACAACAAACGAAGAAGAAACTTCATCACAAGCCGACAATATTAATAATAATAATTTTATTAATTTATATTATAACACCAATCAAAAGCCAAAGTTTAGAGATAAACCCTATCAAATCAAAAAATGGTTATCTGATATTTACAACAGGAACCATGAATTTGCCTATAAATTATGAATATCACTACTCAACAGTAAATATAACTAAAACTGAAGAAACTTATAACAATTTAATAACACAATGTAAAGAATTTGAAACATTAAGTCAAATCAAATATTTAACAGAAAAACTTAATAGAGAAATGAACGGTATTAGAATTATACAACGTAACAAAAGAGGACTCGTAAATTTCATGGGAACCTTTTTTAAATACCTTTTCGGAACATTAGATGAAGAAGATAAAGAACAGTTGCAAGCAAAAATAGATAACTTAGCTGAAAATAGCGTACAAGGAAATGAACTGAACGAAATAATAAAAGCAATCAATAAAAACATAGAAATTATAAACAATTCAAGTCTAAACTATGAACGAGATCAAAAACTCGCTATTCTTATTTTTAACTTGCAAGAATTCACAGAATACATAGAAGATATTGAACTAGGAATGCAGTTGACGCGACTAGGTATTTTTAATCCAAAATTATTAAAATATAACTCACTATTACATATAAACGCAGAAAAAATAATAAATATCAAAACGTCAACTTGGTTAAAAACAACCACTAACGAAATCTTAATAATTTCTCATATTCCACGAGAAATAGCAAATACAGCACTTTTCGAAATAATACCATACCCAGACGAAAATAATAATATACTGACAGAAACTACACATGACAAATATTTTCTATTAAATAATCAGTCTTTTACGGCAAAAACTAAAGAGTTAGTAACAAATAAATGTATAACAAATATATTAAATCAAGAGCAAGCCGAATGTAGATATTCTAAAATTCATAAAAATTATGACATTAAATTCGTAGAACCAAATATAATGTTAACATGGAATTTACCAAAAACTATTCTAAATCAAAATTGTTTAAAAAGAAAAATAGAAATAGAAGGAAATAATATTATTAAAGCATTAAATTGTACAATTCAACTTGAAGATGTTCTAATTGCCAACACTATGTTAGACTATACACAGACAATTTACATAAATAATAATGTTACCAAGTTAAAACAAATATCTTATATACAAACTAAACAAATTTTACAAGAACAAACAAAATTGTATAACACGATTCAAATTATAATTCTAACTATGTTAATAATCATTGTAATAGTTATAATACTATATCTTATTTACAAATTCAAAATGATACCCAAAAATGTAATCATTAAATTTAAGAAAGAAAGGAAATCAACCCTAAATAATGATAAAGAACAAAAATCACAAACAATTGTAAACGAAATAGAAGATATTATAATTGAATCAGATCCAACACTATACCCTAAGTTATCCGCCTGAGGACAGGCTATTTTCTTAAGGATGGGGAAGTGACATATGCATGTACGCACCCACGCCAGATATCAATTACAAATAATTTTCACACGAATAAATGTAAACAAATCTTATGAGTCAATGGTGACAATAACAATTCTCGCTTCCCATGATTTAACATAAACAAAAAGCCCGAATTATTATTCCCACCATTGGGGTTGAAATTGCCGACGCGGCACAAACCAAGCTAGCAACAGCCAAAAGTTCTTGCGCTCCCAAAGAGCGATCTTGTTGTCAATTCACGCTCCCTAAAGAGCGATCTCTCTGTTTATTTAAGAGCCAAAAAGCTCTAACAGTTAAAAGTAAAGCTCAAAGCCAAGGTTTGCTAAGCGTCTGCAGCACTTAGAATATTTAGTCTAGATTAATCATCTGCTCCGTAGTGTTCTAGTTATTTGGAAAAATAAAGTTATATTCTTTTTTTTATTTAACTCGAGTTCTATGCATCTACGTAATTATATATATAATTGAATATTATTAGGTTGAGTCCAATAAATGCCACGCGATAGGCTGATGGCAACGATGATGTGATTATTAAAAAAAGGCGAAGTCAGGATTTGTATTTTACTTGACAACTTGCTTTATTCACGAACAACTTAAGACTAACAATATGTGTGTCTATGGAATTAAATTGAGCTCTAACTGAATGTTTGCATTTTTTCGGGTGATACATGTTGATAGGACAAATGTTTACTTGTGGGTGATACATGTTGCTGGGGATGGGGGAGAAGCGCTGGCTTGGCCGTTCTTTGTTTACCATTGCCAAGCTTGGGAATGTTTACATTAACTTTCGATCGATGCTGATCGATTGGGGTGAACTGCTCTTTGTTTATAATTACCAAGCTTGGGAATGTTTACATTAATATATTTTTATCGATGCTGATCGATGGGGGAGAAAATGCTTACGTTAATATATTTCTATGGGAACGGCTTTTAGCTATCGTGGACGTAATCAGTATGATTATGTCACTTCCCTCTCCTTAAGAGGCGAGCCTGCGAGTCACGGTGATACAGAAGGGTAAAGTTTTGGTAGATTTGATTGTGTTATTTCGATACATGTGGTTTCTTGTTGTTGTTCTTCACATTGAACTGAAGGTGTTTTGGGCTCGTGAATTTGCTTCTTAAATTTTTTTTTCGGATTAATATAATGGGGTTACAAGATACGTATTTAAAGTATAAGATTACAACTATGAATATGATTATTGTGATTATAATGATTGTATATGTAAGGATATTATTTTGTGATACAATTTTTTCAATGTCATCATGCTTAATAGGTTTGATTTGAATAATTTCTATTGGTGAATACAATGGTGTAAGAACAATTTCTGGTTGAAAATAGATATCACTTATAATTATGTCATTTATTTGTAGTTTACATTGACTGATACTTATAATTTTATTAACCTGAATATTAAGATTAACATTATTTTTCTTAACAATTGTATTAATTAAATTCCAAGTTACAATTGTATTTGGCTCAATATATTTTATTATTTCGTTGCCATTTATATGTTCGTAATTACAGATTGGTTTTGTATGTAGTAGAATTTTTGATATGCATTCATCAATTATTGGTTTATTGTCACGATTAAATATTTTATTATCTTTTTCATAATAGGAAGTAGTGCTAATGTAATCAAGTTGATAGCCATTGTGGTCGGGATATGGGATAATTTTGATTGTATTAGTGGATTCGAAGTCAATTGGGATATGAGATACAATTAGTAAGCGATAGTATAATTATGAAGTAGAAACCTGTGGGTTTTGAATTTGGTTAATTTTCTTTAATTTTTTAAATTGTGTTTTATAGTAACGTGTAATTCTGTTTCTGTTAGTAACTTAGTAATGATCTGGATCTATTTTTTTAACGTTTTTATTGACTTTAAAGGGATTTTCTAATTTTCCTTTTTGTAATGGTCCTTTTCGATATCTGGTATCGACTTCGTATTCTTGTCGATCACTGTTTATTTTATTTATAACTTTTTCTTTTTTTTCTTGAGTGTCTAACTTTGGTTGTCCACCATATAAATGTAAACAATAGTTTCTATCTTACTGAGTTTATTTTCTTCGTCATTTATAGTGTTGATTATTCTAATTTTTTCGTTTATTCTGCTATTCCTGTTTTTGTAGTGTTTAGTTGTATTTCTACTCCTTCATTTTCAAGCCATTTCTTGAGTGCTAAACTGGAAAATGCGCCGTCTTGGTCAGTTTTTAATAATATTGGCTTTCCTAATAGATTAAATATACGTATTAATGCGTTCTTGCATTCTATCCAATCTTTTGTTTTAATGTTTTCAAGAGTAGCGAATTTTGAATAAATGTCTATGCAACTAAGATAGTGTTTGCCTTCGGATGAATAAATGTCTATTACAAATTTATCGCGACAATGTTCGGGCCTGGGAGTAATTTTCATCGGCATGTTTGTGTTTCTGTGTTCGGTTTTTGCTAAGTTACAAATGTTACATTCATTTATTATGTTTTGTGTTAGTAATTGGCTGTTAGGGAAATAGTAAGTTTCACAAAAGAGTTTATTTGTTTTTTTAATTCCGGGGTGTAAGAGTTTTTCATGAGTCTTCAAGATAAGTTCTTTAAATTCAGCATATGAGTTTATATTTTTTAATTGAATGAGACTTCGTAGAATTTTAGTATGGTTAGTGTTGATAATTTCTTTGTGTGCGTTTTGAATGATCTCGAAATCTGCATCACTGTCTATAAACATTACACTAGTCTTTGTACAAAAATAGTCAATCAAATATTTTTCGGCTCTGTCCTTAGTCATGTTATCGTATGTAATGTGTATTATTAATTTTTTGAAGTAATTCTGTTTTTTTTATATTTGGAATGCCTTTAGAAAATATAATTTATCTTTTGAATGTGTTTATTGGTTTCTCTGTAATGCAAATTAAATTACTATTGTCTTCGTCAGCGCTATGTTTTTCTTCTCCGAAATAAGTCTCTTCTATCGTCGGCTATGTGGTTTTCTTTTCCTTTTATGTATTTTATATCAAAATCGTATTCTGATAATTTTACTCTCCATCGGGTTAATTTTGAATTTGGTTCTTTCATTTTATACAACCAACATAATGGTTGATGATCACTATTTATTTCGAAATGTCGACCTAGAAGGTAGTGTCGAAAGGTTTTTGTTGCCCATACAATAGCTAAGAGTTCCTTTTCTATGGCACTGTAGTTAGTTTCGTAGTCATTAAGGGTCCTGCTGATAAAACTGATAGGATGTCCGTCTTGAGAGAGTACAGCTCCAAGGGCTACATTACTTGCGTCAGTTGTTAAAATGAATTTATTTTTGAAATCGGGAATTTTTAAAATTGGATCATTGGAAATAAGTTGTTTTAGTTTTTCAAAAGCTCTAATGTATTCCGGATTTTTAATATCTATTTTTGAATCTTTTCGAAGTACTGATGTCATTGGTTTGGCTATATCTGCAAAGTTTGGAATAAACTTTCTTTAATATCCGGTTAATCCAAGAAAACCTTTTATTTCTTTAGTTTTTGTGGGAATAGGATATTTTAAAATTGCCTTGATTTTATCAGGATTGAGTTTTATTCCATCCTTAGTTATGACGTGTCCTAGGAAGGTTGTTTCTTGTTTTAGAAAGTCGCATTTATCCAGTTGTAATTTGAGATTTGCTTCAGAAAGCTTTTCGAAAACTAATTGTAGTGAGTGTAGGTGTTCTTTTAAAGATGTTGAATATACAATTATGTCGTCGAGATATACTAAACAGTGTTTATTTAATAATGGTCGCAAAATATTATTCATGCAACGTTGAAAGGTTGCAGGTGCATTTTTTAATCCAAATGGCATGCGAAGATATTCATATTTAGTAGAAAAAGCTGTTTTATTAATGGAATCTGGGTGCATTTCAAGTTGATGGAATCCTTTTGCAAGGTCGATTATTGTAAAATAGTTGCATCTACCTAGTTTTCCTAAAATTTCGTCCATATGTATTGGGTGTCTGTCATTTATAGTTACGTCATTTAGTTTTCTATAGTCAATTACAATTCTAAATTTTTGTTTACCTGAAGCATCTTGTTTTTTGGGTACGATCCATATAGGACTACAATAAGGAGAATTACTGGGGCGTATAATACCTTGATCTAACATGTCCTGAATTTGCTGTTCAACTTCTTGTTCGTATGCTTGTGGATAACTGTATGGTTTTGTATGCAAAGGTGAATTGTGGGTGGTGTTAATAACATGTTTTTCTTGATTACTGAAACTAAGTTGGTCGCCTTCTTTGAATTGAATGTGTTGATATTGTTTCAACAAGCTTGTTAAGTTAAATTTTTCTTCTTCATTTAAATGTTCTAGTCGGTAAGGGTTTGAGTTAGTATATTCTTGATTTTTGGAAATATTTCTGATTGGATTGTTAAAATGTTGATTAGTTTCAGGATTGGCTATGAAATGATTTTGGTTTGTGATCGGAATATCGTTGATTAATTTATACTTTCTATTGTATAAAATTACAGTTTGTGATTTATAATCTATAACGGCTTGAGCTTCTGAAAGCAGTTTTGTACCAATTAATAAATCATAATCTGGTGAAAATTGATGTAGAAGGAATTCATTATTACTCTTGAACAAATTGTTGGAAAGGACATTTACTTTTTGGGTGATTGTTAAAGGTCCATTACTGGTGTGAATAAGACAATCGGTATCATGAATTGGTAAGTTAAAAACATTAGATGTCATCATATTAACTGTAGATCCTGTGTCTATTAAACATTTTAAATTTTTGCCCTTATAAATTATAATTATGTATTGTTGGTTTCCGAGGCTGGCAGCTGAAAATTTTCGGCTGTCTCGATTTCTATTTCATTCAATTGTTCTGTCTCATGTTCGGCTGTGGCTGTTTGTATGTATGTGTCATTTGAGCTTTGTGGGTAACTTTGTTCTTGGTAATATTGAGGATAATATTCAGAATAAGGAGCTGCTTGATTATAATATTCTTGTTGCATATAATCGTGAAGAAGAAATACTTCTTGATTTCTAGTTTCTTCGTCTATGCTCATTATACCCTGAGCCCATTGAAAATGGGAAATCAGGGTATAATGTTTTTGTGAAAATGTATGTAACAGGCAGAAGGAGACGTCGCAGACCATACAAAGTATATATATTCTTGATCAGCTCGATGAGCTGAGTTGAAATAGCACTGTCCGTCTGTCCGTCCGTCCGTCCGTCCGTCCGTCCGTCCGTCCGTCCGTCTGTGTGAACGCAGCGATCTCGTAAACCACAGAAGCTAGAGAGCTGAAATTTGACATGTATACTCCTGAATACCATACGCTATACGAGTTTTTTTTCAAAAATTCGATAACTCTTCCCGTTCTCTTTTTATCGATAAATTTCGATAACTTTTCGTCTCTTTTACGTACCGTAAGAGCTAGAGACCTGAAATTCACTACATAGATTCCTCTAGTGAATGCAGACATTTTGTAATTTTTGGATTTTGGATGCCACGCCCCCTTCGCCCTAAATTTGCAAAAAACGCATTTCAAATACTAGAGACTTGTGCTTCGGCACATACACACATATGAATAACATAATCATGCCCTGAAAGTTTGAATCAAAAAGTCCTGCTAGAAAAAAAGTTATTATTGTTTTACTTTGTCCACTTTCTGCAGGTCTAATACGTTTTGTTGGTTGGGTATTGAAAGGGGCTTGTTGTGGAGTTACTTGTGCATGTTGTCCGAAACGATTATTGTCAAATTGGCTCGGTCTTAGAATTGATCTTTGTGTAGGGTATAATGGTCTGACAGTGTTAGGTGTTGGTTGCATTGGTCGATGTGAATAATGATTAGGTGGAAAAATGTTATTGCTAGTGTAATTAGGTGTTGGTGTTGATATTGGTGGAAGATATGGTTGCTGAAAATAAGGTCGATATGGGACATAAGGATGGTTTGGTTGAAGGAATGTGGGAAATCTTTGAGTATGGGGATTTGGGTATGACGGCTTAAAATTTGTATCTTGTTTTGTTTTGATTTGATTTGAATTTAGACAAGGTTCATCATAAAGATTTTTTTCCTGTAATATGTTTATTAAAGATCTTAAATCGGGAATTTCGCAATTAATAATTCGAATGCAAATATTTATAGGTAGTTTTTGGATTAAGTCGTCAATACTAGTTTTAATTAGCCGTGCATACAATATTTTTTCATCTAAATTATTTTCTAGTTCTAGCTTACTCATCAGTGTCTGCTTACGATGTTCCGCCTCTTCCAAAAAAGCTCGAACATTTCCCTTGAATGGGCTGCTCCTGAATTCTTCTAACAAGACATGATTTTTGGTTTGTGTCTTGTAGTTTAATATGAGTTGCTTTCGAAGGTCACACCATGTTGTAAGATTGTTTACGCCAAGAGATAGCATAACTTCACTGCTGATGCAGCTTTCCACAAGTCCAAAAAGTATTGACCTCTGCCTCGCATCATTGGTGGTGTCGAGGGCCAATATGTAGTCAATCCGGTTGACGAACGTAAATAAAGCGTTCTTGTTTCCAGTGAACTTCTCAACATTTTTAAGTTGGTTGATCACTTGCGTCATGTTGGCATCGGAAAGGGGCGTTGTTGCGTCTCCTTCCATTTTGTTTGTTTAATTTATTATTATAGTTTTCCAAAAAAAAAAAAAATGTTTTATTATATTTACTTTAAAAAAAAATTTTTTTGTTTTTCAGTGTTTATTTTATTTTTATTCTTATTCACTTAATTTCAAATTCAGTTTTGTGTTTTTTTATTAGTATTATTATTCACTAAATTTTAAGTTCAATTTTGTATTTTTATTTTTATTACTCTTTATTAATACTATTATTCACTTAATTTTTAGTTCAGTTTTAATTGTTGTTGTTTGCGCGGATAGCTCTTTCGAATGTTTTGAGATAACCAGAAGGCTCTGGAATTATAATCTCTTCAAATTCTACCGCGTCTTCTTGAAATAATTTCAAGTTTTTTTTATTTTTTGTCACGCTGCGGCTTTGGCAATAAGTGCGATTTACGGATTTCACGTCACTGTCGAGGTTTTGTTTAAAACTTGACGCGATATTGACCGTCGCGTGGGTTGCCTTTGCGTTAGTTGTTTAGCGGATAGCAGTAACTGAGTACAAGAATTAATAACTTAGTTATTGCATCAGGATGCTCTTTATTGCTATCCTACCGCCTGCGCCAATTGAATATTATTAGGTTGAGTCCAATAAATGCCACGCGATAGGCTGATGGCAACGATGATGTGATTATTAAAAAAAGACGAAGTCAGGATTTGTATTTTACTTGACAACTTGCTTTATTCACGAACAACTTAAGACTAACAATATGTGTGTCTATGGAATTAAATTGAGCTCTAACTGAATGTTTGCATTTTTTCGGGTGATACATGTTGATAGGACAAATGTTTACTTGTGGGTGATACATGTTGCTGGGGATGGGGGAGAAGCGCTGGCTTGGCCGTTCTTTGTTTACCATTGCCAAGCTTGGGAATGTTTACATTAACTTTCGATCGATGCTGATCGATTGGGGTGAACTGCTCTTTGTTTATAATTACCAAGCTTGGGAATGATTACATTAATATATTTTTATCGATGCTGATCGATGGGGGAGAAAATGCTTACGTTAATATATTTCTATGGGAACGGCTTTTAGCTATCGTGGACGTAATCAGTATGATTATGTCACTATATATATATATATATATATATATATTATATATAATATATATATATATATATATATATATATATATATATATATATATATATATATATATAATTGAATATAAGTAAATTTGAGTCGAACTAATACCACGCCAAAAGCTAATGGTAACGTTGATGTGATTTTTTAAAGACGAAGTCACGATTTGTATTTTTCTTGACAACTTGCTTTATTCACAAACAACTTAAGACTAAAGAACATTTTTATCCCAGGCTTATTTATATGCTGTTGAAACTACGCAGCAGCAACATGACGCGTTGATGCAATGGTTCTTTCTAGATGATTCTGGATTCGGGTGGTCGGGCGCGTTAGCAACATGACGCGTTGATGCAACGGTTCTTTCTAGTAAATTCTGGATTCGGGTGGTCGGGCGCGTTAGCAACATGACGCGTTGATTCAGCTGAGCTAGCACGTTGCTATGGGAACAGTTTTTTATGTATTGTGAACATAATTATTATGATTATGTTACTTCCCTCTCCTCAAGAGGCGAGCCTGCGAGTCAAGGTGACACAGAAGAATTATATTTGATCGTGTCATCTCGATAACTGTATGTTTTTCTTAATATTATGGGGTCACAAGATAAGTAAAGTATAAGATTACAACTATGAATATGACTATTGTGATTATAATGATTGTATATGTGAGGATAATAGTTTGTGATAAAATTTTACAATATTATTATGCTTTATAAGTTTGATTTTAATAATTTCTATTGGGAAATACAATGGTGTAAGATCGACTTCTGGTTAAAAATAGTTATTGCTTATAATTTAAGATTAACATTATTATTATTATTTATTTTTTTTTTTTTTTTTTTTTTTTTTTTTTTGCAATTTTGTTTTTTAATTTATGTTTCAAGTAATATATTTTATTATTTCTTTGTATCTTTTTCATAATAGAAATGTAATGTAATCAGGTTGAGTTGTGATCGGGATATGGGATAATTTTGATTGTGTTAGTGGATTGAAAATCAATTGGGATATAAATTCAAGTAGAAGGTTTGATTGAAGTATGCTTATGAAGTAGAAACCTGTGGGTTTTGAATTTGGTTAATTTTCTTTAATTTTTTTAAACTGTGTTTTATAGTAACGTGTAACTCTGTTTCTGTCAGTAATTTGGTAATGATCTGGATTTATTTTTTCAACGTTTTTATTGGCTTTAAAGGGATTTTCTAATTTTCCTTTTTGTAATGGTCCTTTTCGATATCTGGTATCGACTTCGTATTCTTGTCGGTCACTGTTGATTTTATTTATAACTTTTTCTTTTTTTCTTGAGTGTCTAACTTTGGTTGTCCACCATATAAGAATATGTGTGCAGGAGTTTGTCCAGTTGTGTCATGTTTTGTTTTGTGATTGTAAATGTAAAGAATGGTTTCTATTTTAGTGAGTTTATTTTCTTCGTCATTTAAAGTATTGATTATTCTAATTTTTTCGTTTATTGTTTTGTGTAGTCGTTCGATGTCTGCTATTCCTGTTTTTGTAGTATTTAGTTGTATTTCTACTCCTTCATTTTCAAGCCATTTCTTGAGTGCTAAGCTGGAAAATGCGCCATCTCGGTCAGCTTTTAATAATATTGGCTTTCCTAACTGATTAAATATACGCATTAATGCGTTCTTGCATTCTATCCAATCTTTTGTTTTAATGTTTTCAAGAGTAGCGAATTTTGAATAAATGTCTATGCAACTAAGATAGTGTTTGCCTTCGGATGAATAAATGTCTATTACAAATTTATCGCGACAATGTTCGGGCCTGGGGGTAATTTTCATCGGCATGTTTGTTTTTCTGTGTTTAGTTTTTGCTAAGTTACAAATGTTACATTCATTTATTATGTTTTGTGTTAGTAATTGGCTGTTAGGGAAATAGTAAGTTTCACAAAAGAGTTTATTTGTTTTTTGAATTCCGGGGTGTAAGAGTTTTTCATGATTCTTCAAGATAAGTTCTTTAAATTCAGCATATGAATTTATATTTTTTAAATGAATGAGACTTCGTAGAATTTTAGTATGGTTAGTGTTGATAATTTCTTTGTGTGCGTTTTGAATGATCTCGAAATCTGCATCACTGTCTATAAACATTACACTAGTCTTTGTACAAAAATAGTCAATTAAATATTTTTCGGCTTTGTCTTTAGTCATGCTATCATATGTAATGTGAATTATTAATTTTTTGAAGTAATTCTGTTTTTTAATATTTGGAATGCCTTTAGAAAATATAATTTGTCTTTTGAATGTGTTTATTGGTTTCTCTGTAATGCAAATTAAATTACTACTGTCTTCGTCAGCGCTATGTTGTGTTTCAGGATTGGCTAAGAAATGATTTTGGTTTGTGATCGTAATATTGTTGACTAAGTTATACTTTCTATTGTATAAAATTACAGTTTGTGATTTATAATCTATAACGGCTTGAGCTTCTGAAAGCAGTTTTCTACCAATTAATAAATCGTAATCTACTGAAAACTGATGTAGAAAGAATTCATTATTACTCTTGAACAAGTTGTTGGAAAGGACATTTACTTTTTGTGTGATTGTTAAAGGTCCATTACTGGTGTGAATAAGACAATCGGTATTATGAATTGGTAAATTAAAAATATTAGATGTCATCATATTAACAGTAGATCCTGTGTCTATTAAACATTTTAAATTTTTGCCTTTATAAGTGATAGTTATGTATTGTTGGTTTCCGAGGCTGGCAGCTGAAAAATTTTCGGCTTTCTCGATTTCTATTTCATTTAATTGTTCTGTCTCATGTTCGGCTGTGGCTGTTTGTATGTATGTGTCATTTGAGCTTTGTGGGTAACTTTGTTCTTGGTAATATTGAGGATAGTGTTCAGAATAAGGAGCTACTTGATTATAATATTCTTGTTTCATATAATTGTGATAGTTAATTTCTTCTTGATTTCTAGTTTCTTCGTCTATGATCATTTTACTTTGTCCACTTTCTGCAGGTCTAACACGTTTTGTTGATTGGGTATTGAAAGGGGCTTGTTGTGGAGTTACTTGTGCATGTTGTCCGAAACGATTATTGTCAAATTGGCTCGGTCTTAGAATTGATCTTTGTGTAGGGTATAATGGTCTGACCGTGTTAGGTGTTGGTTGCATTGGTCGATGTGAATAATGATTAGGTGGATAATTAGGTGTTTGTTGCATTGGTCGAGGTGAATAATGATTAGGTGGAAAAATGTTATTGTTAGTATAATTAGGTGTTGGTGTTGATATTGGTGGAAGATATGGTTGCTGAAAGTAAGGTCGATATGGGACATAAGGATGGTTTGGTTGAAGGAATGTGGGAAATCTTTGAGTATAAGGATTTGGGTATGACGGCTTAAAATTTTTATCTTGTTTTGCTTTGATTTGATTTGAATTTAGACTGGGTTCATCATAAATGTTTTTTTCCTGTAATATATTTATTAAGGATCTTAAGTCGGGGATTTCACAATTTATAATTCGAATGCGAATATCTGTAGGTAGTTTTTGGATTAGGTGGTCGATACTAGTTTTAATTAACCGTGCATACAATGTTTTTTCATCTAGATTATTTTCTAATTCTAGCTTACTCATTAATGTCTGCCTACGGTGTTCTGCTTCTTCTAAGAAAGCTCGTACATTTCCCTTAAATGGGGTACTCCTGAATTCTTCTAACAAGACATGATTTTTGGTTTGTGTCTTGTAGTTTAATATGAGTTGCTTGCGAAGGTCCGACCATGTTGTGAGATTGTTTATGCCAAGAGATAGCATAACTTCACTGCTGATGCAGCTTTCGACAAGTCCAAAAAGTATTAACCTCTGCCTCGCATCATTGGTGGTGTAGAGGGACAATATGTAATCGATCCGTTTGATGAACGTGTATAAATGGTTCTTGTTTCCAGTGAATTTTTCAACAATTTTTAGTTGATTGATTACTTGCGTCATACTTGTGTCAGATAGGGGTGTTGTTGCGTTTCCTTCCATTTTGTTTGTTTAATATATTATTATAGTTTTTTTTTTCTTAATTTTAAGTTCAGTTTTTTCTTTTTCTTTCTGAATTTATTATTATTAATATTCACTTAAATTTTTGTTCAGTTTTTATATTCACTTAATTTTAAGTTCAGTTTTTCTTTTTCTTTTTTGAATTTATTATTATTAATATTCACTTAATTTTTAGTTCAGTTTTTATATTCACTTAATTTTAAGTTCAGTTTTTCTTTTTCTTTTTGAATTTATTATTATTAATATTCACTTAATTTTTTGTTCAGTTTTGATATTCACATAATTTTTTGTTCAGTTTTTTCTTTTTCTTTTTAAATTTATTAATATTCACT
This sequence comes from Drosophila peninsularis, assembly GCA_035047485.1. NCBI lineage: Eukaryota > Metazoa > Arthropoda > Insecta > Diptera > Drosophilidae > Drosophila > Drosophila peninsularis. Next base: position 102,740 of record JAWNPN010000030.1, read on the forward strand.
TAATTTTTTGTTCAGTTTTTATATTCACATAATTTTTTGTTCAGTTTTTTTCTTTTTCTTTTTAAATTTATTAATATTCACTTAATTTTTTGTTCAGTTTTTATATTCACATAATTTTTAGTTCAGTTTTTATCTTTTTTTAATTTATTATTATTAATACTTAATTTTCTATAGTTTTGATTGTTTGGTTTGCACAGATAGCTCTTTCGAATTTTGTGAGATAACCAGAAGTTTCTGGAATTATAGTCTCTTCGAATTCTATCGCGTCTTCTTGAATTAATTTCAAGTTTTATTTGCACAATCTGTGGCTTTGGCAATATGCGAAATTTGGTGTACACGTCACTGTCGAGGTTTTTATTTTTTTAAAAACTTGACGCGATATTGACCGTCGCGTGGGTTGCCTTTGCGTCAGTTGTTTAGCGGATAGCAGTAACCAGGCATAAGAATTAATAACTTAGTTATTGCATCAAGATGCTCTTTATTGCTATCCTACCGGCTGCGCCAATTGAATATAAGTAAATTTGAGTCGAACTAATACCACGCCAAAAGCTAATGGTAACGTTGATGTGATTTTTTAAAGACGAAGTCACGATTTGTATTTTTCTTGACAACTTGCTTTATTCACAAACAACTTAAGACTAAAGAACATTTTTATCCCAGGCTTATTTATATGCTGTTGAAACTACGCAGCAGCAACATGACGCGTTGATGCAATGGTTCTTTCTAGATGATTCTGGATTCGGGTGGTCGGGCGCGTTAGCAACATGACGCGTTGATGCAACGGTTCTTTCTAGTAAATTCTGGATTCGGGTGGTCGGGCGCGTTAGCAACATGACGCGTTGATTCAGCTGAGCTAGCACGTTGCTATGGGAACAGTTTTTTATGTATTGTGAACATAATTATTATGATTATGTTACTATATATATATATATATATATATATAATATATATATAAAATATATATATATATATATATATATATATATATACATTATACACACTTTACTTAGTCCGTGCTGCAGCGTATATTCAATATTCTTAGAGTTAGCAACATATACAGTCCTCTCTTTGTTGACTTTTTTTTTTTTCGTTTCGGTCCGAGAATATCCTTTCTCCTCCATCGGGCACTTGATAATGTCCGAATCACCTAAGGCTGCTCAAAAATCCGCAAGCCTTAAGGTTCCCGGTCGCAGCGATGCTTTGCCCGAAACTCCTTCGAAACCCAGTCCACATTCGTACCTCCTCGACAACGTCTCGTAGCCACAGCGTTTCTCCAACGTCACGTCCGTCCACTGCTTCTGTTTCGAATCCTCGTAAGAGCATCTCTCCAACTCCAAAGGTCGTCGTGATTGCGGCAGAGTTTCCCATAATCACTCTGTCCGCGTCTCAACAGCTCAGGCAGCATACTTTATAAAAATTCACTTAGAGCAACTAAAGTCACTTTGGGCGAATGTAGAGTCGGAGTTTACCTGCTGCCACAGGGTCTTCACATCCCAGAACAGTGAAGAGAATCGATGACATTAACTACCATCAAGGCGGAGCACGAAAAGTGCTATATGGTTTACGTGCGATGCGGAACTCTTTTCGGAGAACGCATCGAGCAGATGTCGACTCAGGCTAGTCCCGCTCCAGCTGGGCTTTGGCGTCCCAAGGCCCACGACTGCCTCCATGTGAGGTGGAGGTTTTCGAAAGCGATAGTCTTGCGTGGCCGACGTTCCGCGATATATTCTCCGCGATATATATTCGCAATCCCGTTTTGGCAGAGGTAGAAAAGCTCCACCACCTAAACTCCAAGACTCGCGGTGAGGCAAGAGCCATTGTTTCAAAGTCCCCTCTAACGAATGAGGGTTTCCAGGCCGCGTGGGACAATCTCACTGTGTGGTACGAAAATGATCGACTTTTGATCATGATGCAAGCCAAGCAGCTGCTTCAAATTCCCATAGTTTGGCATGAATCAGGCAGGTCCTTGCGAGAGCTGGAGACGGCTTTTCAGGGGTGACTGACTGCCTTGCAGCGGTCAGGAGCCAACACCAGAGAATTGTGATATCCTTCCCATAGCAATCTGTATGACCAAGCTACCAAGAGCAACTATCCTGTTGTGGGAATAATCTGTTACAAATAAGACTACAGTCTCATCCTAGGACGATCTGAATTGTTTCCTGACAGATCACTATCGTGTGCTGGAGGCTACGGAGGGTCATATTTCGACCCCAAATTCACAGGTCGGTCCATCCAGGTCCCGAAAACCCGCCTCCACGGTAAGTTTCTCGCCTCGCAGTGAATTTCAGGTCTCTAGCTCTTACGGTACGTAAAAGAGACGAAAAGTTATCGAAATTTATCGATAAAAAGAGAACGGGAAAAGTTATCGAATTTTTTGAAAAAAACTCGTATAGCGTATGGTATTCATGAGTATACATGTCAAATTTCAGCTCTCTAGCTTCTGTGGTTTACGAGATCGCTGCGCTCATACAAAGAAATAATAAAATAAATATTCAGCCAAATACCATTGTAACTTGGAATATAAATTGTAAAACAAATTTGCAAGAAAAATAATGTTAATCTTAATATTCAGGGTAATAAAATGAAAAGTATCAATCACTGCAAATTACAAATAAATGATACGCGAGAACTATTTACAACCAGTCGCTGATCTTACACCATTGTATTTCCCAATAGAAATTATTCAAATCAAACCTATTAAGCATGATGACATTGTAAAAATTGTATCTCAAAATAATATCCTCACATGTAAAATCATTATAATCACAATAATCATATTCAGAGTTTTAATTTTATACTTTAAATACGTATCTTGAAGCCCCATAATATTAAATCCGAAAAAATTTAAGAAACAAATTCACGAGCCCAAAACACCGTCAGAAGAACATCAACTAGAATACACAATTATTGAGGTGACACAATCAACTCCTTTTTTGACTCGCAAGCACGCCTCTTAAGGAGGGGAGGTGACATAATCATAATGATTATGTCCACAATACGTAAAAACTGTTCTCATAGCAACATGATAATTCAGCTGAAATTTCTTGGATTTGCCAATACTGCCACAAAATTAAGAAAAAGCCGTTGAAGTTGCTGTTGCCTGAATGCTGAGAATAACGCGCTCGACGGCAAAAGAACCGTTGCAGCGACGCGTCATGTAATGCAACAGCATATAAAATAAGACTATGATAAAATAGTCTTTAGTCTTAAGTTGTTCGTGAATAAAGCAAGTTGTCAAGTAAAATACAAATCGTGACTTCGTCTTTCGAAAATCGCATCAACGTTACTATTAGCTTTTGGAGTGGTATTCGACTCAAATTTAATAATATGAAAATTGGCGCAGCCGGTATGATAGCAATAAAGAGAAAGAATAAAAAGCATCTTACTGCAAGTCAAGTCAAGTTTTAAATAAAAACCTCGACAGTGACGTGAAAACCGAAATTCATATTTTTGCCAAAGCCGCAGATTGTGCAAATAAACTTGAAATTAATTCAAGAAGACGCGATAGAATTCGAAGAGACTATAATTCCCGTAGTTTCTTGTTATCTCACAAAATTCGAAAGAGCTATCTGTGAAATCCAAACAATCTGAACTATAGAAAATTAAGTGAATATTAACAATAATAAATTTAACAAGTAAGTCGAGGCGGCTCGACTAGGAGATACCCTGAGCCCTGCGAAGTGCCGATACTTCAAATATTCTATGCTTAGTTTACATATACATATATTGCAAGCAACACATACACACACAGACACACGCTCAAGCACACGCTCTGCCAACTGCGCAGTTGACGTAGCGACTGTGCTTGGGCTGCAAGAGGCTTATGTTGTGGAAATTAAATGTTTAATAACTTTTTTTTCTAGCAGGACTTTTTGATTCAAACTTTCAGGGCATGATTATGTTATTCATATGTGTGTATGTGCCGAAGCACAAGTCTCTAGTATTTGAAATGCGTTTTTTGCAAATTTAGGGCGAAGGGGGCGTGGCATCCAAAATCCAAAAATTACAAAATGTCTGTATTCACAACAGGAATCTACATAGTGAATTTCAGGTCTCTAGCTCTTACGGTACGTAAAAGAGACGAAAAGTTATCGAAATTTATCGATAAAAAGAGAACGGGAAAAGTTATCGAATTTTTGAAAAAAACTCGTATAGCGTATGGTATTCATGAGTATACATGTCAAATTTCAGCTCTCTAGCTTCTGTGGTTTACGAGATCGCTGCGTTCACACCGACGGACGGACGGACGGACGGACGGACGGACGGACAGACGGACAGGGCTATATCAACTCAGCTCATCGAGCTGATCAAGAATATATATACTTTGTATGGTCTGCGATGTCTCCTTCTGCCTGTTACATACATTTTCACAAAAACATTATACCCTGATTTCCCATTTTCAATTGGCTCAGGGTATAACAAGTAAGAATGCTCTAGTCGGGACGGCTCGACTAGGAGATACCCTGAGCCCTGCGAAGGGCCGATACTTTAAATATTGTATGCTTAGTTTACATATACATATATTGCAAGTGTTCACGCCAGAGGGCGCGAAGGCGAGGAAGGAGGATTTTTCGCTTCGGCCAAGGCCGGTCACACTGAGAGCGGTGACTCGGTTTTTCCATGGCAAGCGCCATATATATATTCGAACTTAGACTAACCAACGATTTGCAGCTATAAATTTAACGTGTCATATTAAGTTACGATTAGTGCAACCCGTTCTAATAAACTACAAAAACGAAACAAAAACACAAATTTATCGAGCCCGTTGATGGTTGTTGCTTCCCCGCGCAAGAGAAAAGAAGAATAAAGCAAAGGCCAGGAAAGTCAAGAAGCTCTCCAATTGCATCATCGGATTGTCCGCCCTCCTCCAAACATTTGGTCCTTCGAGCCGGAGACTCTTCCGCATCAGCCAGCATCGGTGGAACAATCTGATAAGTATAGCAATTGGCATTCCTTTTCACATACATATAAGTACATACATACACTCAAAAGTGCAAGGTTTCCCGCTCTTCCATAGCGACCTGTGCACTTTTAACACAGTGTAGACATTCCTGACCTGCCTCAAGCACGGTACCATTAATGCTATCCTGTGTCCGTTTCTTGTCATAATTTCTGTTCCCTCGTTGCTGTATGTACATATGCATGCCGGCATACATACATATATACATACACACACACCCACACAAAAGCCATCCCAAGTGAGTGCTGCGATCTGCACAAAAATAATAATTGTGCTAGTATATTAAGAATATCCTTCCAAGTGGGGATACTAAGAACACAACTAAATAAAGTGGTTGTAATTGGCAGCGCGCCGCAGTCTCAATATCCACAACACCAACAATAACCACAGCACCAACAAATAGCGCAACCCGACTGCCGTCGCACGCGTAATAATAAAACTTCAATAAAACCGAAAAAAAGGTGGATTTCTTCCTTTATTCCTGTTGCGCTATCCGCACAATTTCCGCGTCCATATTCCGGAAATTAAGGCATTTAATCCAAGTGTCAGTGCCAAATTATTTGTGCGACAAAAAAAATACAAGTGCAGATCCACCACAGCTGATTTGCGATTGCGATTTGCGACCAGGGCTGGCGCACTACCCAAGTCGTGAGTGAATCACGGCTTATCGGTCATTCTTAATTGTTAAGCAAATAAATAAACACTTTTATTGTTGTTTTTATATATTTAAATAAATTACATTTAAATTTATACGGGAAAAAGAGAAAAAAAATTAAAATATATATATATATATATATAATTGAATATAAGTAAATTTGAGTCGAACTAATACCACGCCAAAAGCTAATGGTAACGTTGATGTGATTTTTTAAAGACGAAGTCACGATTTGTATTTTACTTGACAACTTGCTTTATTCACAAACAACTTAAGACTAAAGAACATTTTTATCCCAGGCTTATTTATATGCTGTTGAAACTACGCAGCAGCAACATGACGCGTTGATGCAACGATTCTTTCTAGTCAATTCTGGATTCGGGTGGTCGGGCGCGTTAGCAACATGACGCGTTGATGCAACGGTTCTTTCTAGTTAATTCTGGATTCGGGTGGTCGGGCGCGTTAGCAACATGACGCGTTGATGCAACGGTTCTTTCTAGTTAATTCTGGATTCGGGTGGTCGGGCGCGTTAGCAACATGACGCGTTGATTCAGCTGAGCTAGCACGTTGCTATGGGAACAGTTTTTTATGTATTGTGAACATAATTATTATGATTATGTTACTTCCCTCTCCTCAAGAGGCGAGCCTGCGAGTCAAGGTGACACAGAAGAATTATATTTGATCGTGTCATCTCGATAACTGTATGTTTTTCTTAATATTATGGGGTCCCAAGATAAGTAAAGTATAAGATTACAACTATGAATATGACTATTGTGATTATAATGATTGTATATGTGAGGATAATAGTTTGTGATAAAATTTTACAATATTATTATGCTTTATAAGTTTGATTTTAATAATTTCTATTGGGAAATACAATGGTGTAAGATCGACTTCTGGTTAAAAATAGTTATTGCTTATAATTTAAGATTAACATTATTATTATTTTTTTTTTTTTTTTTTTTTTTTTTTTTTGCAATTTTGTTTTTTAATTTATGTTTCAAGTAATATATTTTATTATTTCTTTGTATCTTTTTCATAATAGAAATGTAATGTAATCAGGTTGAGTTGTGATCGGGATATGGGATAATTTTGATTGTGTTAGTGGATTGAAAATCAATTGGGATATAAATTCAAGTAGAAGGTTTGATTGAAGTATGCTTATGAAGTAGAAACCTGTGGGTTTTGAATTTGGTTAATTTTCTTTAATTTTTTAAACTGTGTTTTATAGTAACGTGTAACTCTGTTTCTGTCAGTAATTTGGTAATGATCTGGATTTATTTTTTCAACGTTTTTATTGGCTTTAAAGGGATTTTCTAATTTTCCTTTTTGTAATGGTCCTTTTCGATATCTGGTATCGACTTCGTATTCTTGTCGGTCACTGTTGATTTTATTTATAACTTTTTCTTTTTTTCTTGAGTGTCTAACTTTGGTTGTCCACCATATAAGAATATGTGTGCAGGAGTTTGTCCAGTTGTGTCATGTTTTGTTTTGTGATTGTAAATGTAAAGAATGGTTTCTATTTTACTGAGTTTATTTTCTTCGTCATTTAAAGTATTGATTATTCTAATTTTTTCGTTTATTGTTTTGTGTAGTCGTTCGATGTCTGCTATTCCTGTTTTTGTAGTATTTAGTTGTATTTCTACTCCTTCATTTTCAAGCCATTTCTTGAGTGCTAAGCTGGAAAATGCGCCATCTCGGTCAGCTTTTAATAATATTGGCTTTCCTAACTGATTAAATATACGCATTAATGCGTTCTTGCATTCTATCCAATCTTTTGTTTTAATGTTTTCAAGAGTAGCGAATTTTGAATAAATGTCTATGCAACTAAGATAGTGTTTGCCTTCGGATGAATAAATGTCTATTACAAATTTATCGCGACAATGTTCGGGCCTGGGGGTAATTTTCATCGGCATGTTTGTTTTTCTGTGTTCAGTTTTTGCTAAGTTACAAATGTTACATTCATTTATTATGTTTTGTGTTAGTAATTGGCTGTTAGGGAAATAGTAAGTTTCACAAAAGAGTTTATTTGTTTTTTGAATTCCGGGGTGTAAGAGTTTTTCATGATTCTTCAAGATAAGTTCTTTAAATTCAGCATATGAATTTATATTTTTTAAATGAATGAGACTTCGTAGAATTTTAGTATGGTTAGTGTTGATAATTTCTTTGTGTGCGTTTTGAATGATCTCGAAATCTGCATCACTGTCTATAAACATTACACTAGTCTTTGTACAAAAATAGTCAATTAAATATTTTTCGGCTTTGTCTTTAGTCATGCTATCATATGTAATGTGAATTATTAATTTTTTGAAGTAATTCTGGTTTTTAATATTTGGAATGCCTTTAGAAAATATAATTTGTCTTTTGAATGTGTTTATTGGCTTCTCTGTAATGCAAATTAAATTACTACTGTCTTCGTCAGCGCTATGTTGTGTTTCAGGATTGGCTAAGAAATGATTTTGGTTTGTGATCGTAATATTGTTGACTAAGTTATACTTTCTATTGTATAAAATTACAGTTTGTGATTTATAATCTATAACGGCTTGAGCTTCTGAAAGCAGTTTTCTACCAATTAATAAATCGTAATCTACTGAAAACTGATGTAGAAAGAATTCATTATTACCTTGAACAAGTTGTTGGAAAGGACATTTACTTTTTGTGTGATTATTAAAGGTCCATTACTGGTGTGAATAAGACAATCGGTATTATGAATTGGTAAATTAAAAATATTAGATGTCATCATATTAACAGTAGATCCTGTGTCTATTAAACATTTTAAATTTTTGCCCTTATAAGTGATAGTTATGTATTGTTGGTTTCCGAGGCTGGCAGCTGAAAAATTTTCGGCTTTCTCGATTTCTATTTCATTTAATTGTTCTGTCTCATGTTCGGCTGTGGCTGTTTGTATGTATGTGTCATTTAAGCTTTGTTGGTAACTTTGTTCTTGGTAATGTTGAGGATAGTATTCAGAATAAGGAGCTACTTGATTATAATATTCTTGTTGCATATAATTGTGATAGTTAATTTCTTCTTGATTTCTAGTTTCTTCGTCTATGCTCATTTTACTTTGTCCACTTTCTGCAGGTCTAACACGTTTTGTTGGTTGGGTATTGAAAGGGGCTTGTTGTGGAGTTACTTGTGCATGTTGTCCGAAACGATTATTGTCAAATTGGCTCGGTCTTAGAATTGATCTTTGTGTAGGGTATAATGGTCTGACCGTGTTAGGTGTTGGTTGCATTGGTCGATGTGAATAATGATTAGGTGGATAATTAGGTGTTTGTTGCATTGGTCGAGGTGAATAATGATTAGGTGGAAAAATGTTATTGTTAGTATAATTAGGTGTTGGTGTTGGTATTGATGGAAGATATGGTTGTTGAAAATTAGGTCGATATGGGACATAAGGATGGTTTGGTTGAAGAAATGTGGGAAACTTTTGAATATAGGGATTTGGGTGTGACGGCTTGAAACTTTTATCTTGTTTTATTTTGATTTGATTTGATCCTAGACAGGGTTCATCATAAATGTTTTTTTCCTGTAATATATTTATTAAGGATCTTAAGTCGGGAATTTCACAATTTATAATTCGAATGCAAATATCTGTAGGTAGTTTTTGGATTAGGTGGTCGATACTAGTTTTAATTAACCGTGCATACAATGTTTTTTCATCTAGATTATTTTCTAATTCTAGCTTACTCATTAATGTCTGCCTACGGTGTTCTGCTTCTTCTAAGAAAGCTCGTACATTTCCCTTAAATGGGGTACTCCTGAATTCTTCTAACAAGACATGATTTTTGGTTTGTGTCTTGTAGTTTAATATGAGTTGCTTGCGAAGGTCCGACCATGTTGTGAGATTGTTTATGCCAAGAGATAGCATAACTTCACTGCTGATGCAGCTTTCGACAAGTCCAAAAAGTATTAACCTCTGCCTCGCATCATTGGTGGTGTAGAGGGACAATATGTAATCGATCCGTTTGATGAACGTGTATAAATGGTTCTTGTTTCCAGTGAATTTTTCAACAATTTTTAGTTGATTGATTACTTGCGTCATACTTGTGTCAGATAGGGGTGTTGTTGCGTTTCCTTCCATTTTGTTTGTTTAATATATTATTATAGTTTTTTTTTTTCACTTAATTTTAAGTTCAGTTTTTTCTTTTTCTTTTTGAATTTATTATTATTAATATTCTCTTAAATTTTTGTTCAGTTTTTATATTCACTTAATTTTAAGTTCAGTTTTTCTTTTTCTTTTTGAATTTATTATTATTAATATTCACTTAATTTTTTGTTCAGTTTTTATATTCACTTAATTTTAAGTTCAGTTTTTCTTTTTCTTTTTTGAATTTATTATTATTAATATTCACTTAATTTTTAGTTCAGTTTTTATATTCACTTAATTTTAAGTTCAGTTTTTCTTTTTGAATTTATTATTATTAATATTCACTTAATTTTTTGTTCAGTTTTTATATTCACATAATTTTTTGTTCAGTTTTTTCTTTTTCTTTTTAAATTTATTAATATTCACTTAATTTTTTGTTCAGTTTTTATATTCACATAATTTTTAGTTCAGTTTTTATCTTTTTTGAATTTATTATTATCAATACTTAATTTTCTATAGTTTTGATTGTTTGGTTTGCACAGATAGCTCTTTCGAATTTTGTGAGATAACCAGAAGTTTCTGGAATTATAGTCTCTTCGAATTCTATCGCGTCTTCTTGAATTAATTTCAAGTTTTATTTGCACAATCTGTGGCTTTGGCAATATGCGAAATTTGGTGTACACGTCACTGTCGAGGTTTTTATTTTTTAAAAACTTGACGCGATATTGACCGTCGCGTGGGTTGCCTTTGCGTCAGTTGTTTAGCGGATAGCAGTAACCAGGCATAAGAATTAATAACTTAGTTATTGCATCAAGATGCTCTTTATTGCTATCCTACCGGCTGCGCCAATTGAATATAAGTAAATTTGAGTCGAACTAATACCACGCCAAAAGCTAATGGTAACGTTGATGTGATTTTTTAAAGACGAAGTCACGATTTGTATTTTACTTGACAACTTGCTTTATTCACAAACAACTTAAGACTAAAGAACATTTTTATCCCAGGCTTATTTATATGCTGTTGAAACTACGCAGCAGCAACATGACGCGTTGATGCAACGATTCTTTCTAGTCAATTCTGGATTCGGGTGGTCGGGCGCGTTAGTAACATGACGCGTTGATGCAACGGTTCTTTCTAGTTAATTCTGGATTCGGGTGGTCGGGCGCGTTAGCAACATGACGCGTTGATTCAGCTGAGCTAGCACGTTGCTATGGGAACAGTTTTTTATGTATTGTGAACATAATTATTATGATTATGTTACTTATATATATATATATATATATATATATATATATATATATATATATATATATATATATATATATATATATATATATATATATATATATATATATATAATTGAATATAAGTAAATTTGAGTCGAACTAATACCACGCCAAAAGCTAATGGTAACGTTGATGTGATTTTTTAAAGACGAAGTCACAATTTGTATTTTACTTGACAACTTGCTTTATTCACAAACAACTTAAGACTAAAGAACATTTTTATCCCAGGCTTATTTATATGCTGTTGAAACTACGCAGCAGCAACATGACGCGTTGATGCAACGATTCTTTCTAGTCAATTCTGGATTCGGGTGGTCGGGCGCGTTAGCAACATGACGCGTTGATGCAACGGTTCTTTCTAGTTAATTCTGGATTCGGGTGGTCGGGCGCGTTAGCAACATGACGCGTTGATGCAACGGTTCTTTCTAGTTAATTCTGGATTCGGGTGGTCGGGCGCGTTAGCAACATGACGCGTTGATTCAGCTGAGCTAGCACGTTGCTATGGGAACAGTTTTTTATGTATTGTGAACATAATTATTATGATTATGTTACTTCCCTCTCCTCAAGAGGCGAGCCTGCGAGTCAAGGTGACACAGAAGAATTATATTTGATCGTGTCATCTCGATAACTGTATGTTTTTCTTAATATTATGGGGTCACAAGATAAGTAAAGTATAAGATTACAACTATGAATATGACTATTGTGATTATAATGATTGTATATGTGAGGATAATAGTTTGTGATAAAATTTTACAATATTATTATGCTTTATAAGTTTGATTTTAATAATTTCTATTGGGAAATACAATGGTGTAAGATCGACTTCTGGTTAAAAATAGTTATTGCTTATAATTTAAGATTAACATTATTATTATTTTTTTTTTCTTTTTTTTTTTTTTTGCAATTTTGTTTTTTAATTTATGGTTCAAGTAATATATTTTATTATTTCTTTGTATCTTTTTCATAATAGAAATGTAATGTAATCAGGTTGAGTTGTGATCGGGATATGGGATAATTTTGATTGTGTTAGTGGATTGAAAATCAATTGGGATATAAATTCAAGTAGAAGGTTTGATTGAAGTATGCTTATGAAGTAGAAACCTGTGGGTTTTGAATTTGGTTAA